>PYAF01001767.1:223686-246241 GCA_007407185.1 Glycine tomentella
ACCGAACTTGAACCCTAACTCATGGAAACACAAATAATATTAGGTTAAAGACCCACATTAGGAATTTTGAAAATACATGGTGGTAGCAATGTCGGAATGAACGACCCTCCATTACCTCAACAACACCATGCAAAATGTGTAAGCAAGTAAAACAAGCACAAACAATACAGCTTCTTACACCCATACCTGTAAATGACTGTAGCTCCTAACGACACTGGAACGAACGGGTAAACTCTTCAATGGTCACCTCGCATGGCAATGGTGCAGTGAAATGCCTTCTTCGGGTCCGACTCAACATGAAAAAAGGGGCGCAGATGTTGTTGTGGAGATAGCGGCGCAAATTTGCTCGAATAAAGTGGGGTGAAACAGCTACTTTGAAAGAAAAAGCTAGGTTTTAATGTTCGGTTTTTTTTATTATTAAAAATGAATCAAAGTCGGTTATCAGGGAAACCGACTTTGAATAGCTGAAGACAAGGTCGGTTTTTACGTCACCGACTTTGTATTTTAGCCTACAACGTCGGTCATTGGATAAACTGACTTCTTTTGCTTACCATTGTTCAAATAATTACGAAATTACCCCTGCATACCATACTAGGTCGATTTTTAAATAACCGTCGTCAGTTGCCTGTCGTAGAAACTAGCTTTTGTAGTAGTGGAGGTTGTTGTATTGTAAAGGAGTGGCAAAGGAGAAGAGATTGCTCAGGAATATGGTGCAATGAAATAGTGTTTTGGACTGAGCTAAGATTCAGGGCATGGAACAAGCAGCAGTGATTGCTGCCAATTAATCTATTGAAACCACTAAAGTCATGTTTAAATACTAGCTTTGTTTAAAGGACTTGTAAAAAAAAATAGGTTTTGTACAGAGGGGAGAAGATCTAGGATTCTATGAAATACTGATTGAGAATGATATGGGCATTAGGGTTGAACTAAAGTAATTGGTAAGATCTATCCCATGCTCAGATATCTGGTCTTTAGTTCTATCTTTCCATATAGAATATTTTCTTGTCTGCCATAGTTTCTGGGATCAGTAGGTATTATTGAAATTTATTACTTGTGCTGTGGTAAATTGGTTTTGGTAGCAGATATTATCTGGTTTTGTTGTCTGCTGTTACTCTGTGTGTGTGTGTGTGTGTGTAATATTAAACTAGTTGTTATTTCTTCATTTTTGCTACTTCCTATTGATTCCATTGTTCTAAAGGAAAAGATATATTTTAGTATCCAAAATTTTAAAATTAATGTAGCTCTTGTTGCAGTTTTTTTTCGCTACAGTTGTAGTACATTCCATCCACCATGGAACTAAAAACAGTTTTTCAGTTTCAAGAGTATCTTTTAAAATCTGACTTTTTCCAACTAAAAAGATTCAGTATTTTCCTTTGTAGGTTGACAAAAATGATCCCAATGCAACAAAAACATTGAGCAGGCTGGAAGCTAAACATAATACTTGCTGAGAATCTGGTCTCTTGAGTAAAAGGTATGCACATAACTGAGTAGTTTAAAAGTACTTTATATTTTTATCATTGCCAGTTTACAACCCTTTCATTGATTTAAGTAGGAAATCTTACATTGTGAAGGATGAAAGTGGATATGGCTCAACCATGGTACATTTTTGCTTTTTTAATTTTATTTTGGCTTACATTAGTCTCTGATGTCAAGTAATAATGTTAAATACTCGTGCAAATGATAGCTACCATCATGATAGGGTGTTCTGAAAGGTTGTGCCTTCATTTTTATATTTTGCATTGGAGGTTATGATCTTCATTTTTCAATTACTGGATATCAATTGTTCAACATTTTATTTGTGTTCTTGGTCTAGATAAAATTATGATGAATTTGAGATCCCAGGGAGGTATCAAGGCTTTACTGGGAGTTGTAAGATGTGATCATCCTGATGTTCTTTCACAAGTTGCACGAGGAATTGCCAACTTCGCCAAATGCGAGTCTCGAGCTTCTAGTCAAGGTTTGCTTTCTTGTCAATATTTATTGCCAATGGTGAAAATGTTATTGAAAATGGACATAGTTGTTGCTTGCCAGTTGCAAGGCCAATTGACTTACTTTAAGATTATATTTATGTTTCTAATTTCTAAACAAGTCACTGCCATCAATTTCCCCCCACTCTGCTGCCTCTCATTTTTGGCATTGTCATATTTCTTATTATTGGCTAAACTATTTTCAATTGACTTACATGATTGATAGTTTTATTTTTTATTTCCAACTTCAATGATACTTGAGCATATCTTTTACAGTTTGATGTGATGCAGTTAGAAGCTATCAATCTGTTGATATGATCTATTATATATTAAAGGGAAACTTAAATAGTTATATTTTCTTGGTATTTTCTAAGAAGAATTAATTTCAAATAATGACTGTCATGAAAGGTTCTAAAACTTTGTAAAAATAGAAATTTTCTGCTGAAAATTCTTCAGCTTTTGAAGAACAACAATCATTTGAGTTTAATTTGGCATGAGATAAAATTAAAATATAGAAAATTAACACCTATTTTAATCTATTTCATGTTTGTAGTTAATCTACATGTAGACTTGCAGGGGCGGAGCCATAAATTTGGTTCCAGGGAGGCCAAGAAAAAACTTATATAATACTATACTTTAAAAAAAAAATATTCTTATCACTATAACTTATATAATTAATATTTTCGTAAGAATTATAACTCAAATTTTTACTTACAGTATTTGTCTTAAATATTTATTTTTCAAAAAGTAAATGGACATTGATATTTGTAATTATAGCCATCATGCATTCAGCAAACAAACTATACATGATGCTATGCATGTGTTTCCGTGCCAGAACAGTTATTGACCTGAGTAGTAAGTAGTCAATAATATTATACTCACAAAACTTTATACATGAATTTTATGTATATTAATTTTAGTTTGATATTCAAAATAATTATGTTTAAATTTTTGTAAAAATAAAAAATAATTATTTCTTCAAAATAAAACATACACACTTTATGCTTCTCATTACTTTATTGATTGTTATGATTAATTAAAGGTTTAATTACAAAATTTCCATATGAAATAAGCAGTAAATAAAATACGAAATAAAATAAGCAGTCAATGCAAATAAAAGATATGAAATAAAATAAAATATAATTTAATTTTTATTTTATATATATATATTGAATTTCAATATCAAACCATTTTTTATATAAAAAAACTGGTTTAATTTGGCTAAATTGATTTCAAACTTCGTTGTAGAAGACTAGTTTAAAGTTAGTTCTAAAATTATATATATTTCATAAAATAAGTATAAAACTGATTAACAGCTTGTTAAAAGTATGCTCATTTATTTTGAAATTAATTTTTATTATGTTGATTTTTAAAATATGAATTAGTTTAAATTAGTAGTCATGGAAATTCAGTTTGGTGGGTAATTCTTTAATTGAAATCTTTATAGGCATGCATTGGGGTGTTTGTTTAATTTAATTATGACTATGATACAGGTTTGTTTAATTACTAGAGGGTGTAAGGTAGGATCGCCAATTGGATGCATTCATTACAAAATTTTAGCTAAAACTCTCTCCGTTAGTGGAATAATCAGCAATAATGAGTACAATGTATATTCAGGTGGAAGTGCAACGAAAGTAATTCCATTTTTAGTTGGTGACATTATATTTAATTAATGAAATCATGCTTATCCCAAATGTCTTCATCTGTATGAAGCAAATTTTAGGTTTGAATATATTATATTTTTCATGCTACAGGATCAACTAACAACTTGCTCCAATGAAGTTGCAGTTCTCTATTGTTAGTGTATTTGCTAGCTTGAGACCTTAATGCGTCTGTTTCTGCTATGCTTTCAAATATTAATCTTTTATTTTGTTGCTTTTTTTATCTCTGTCCAGTATCCCCATAATGTTAAGCCAAATTAGTTATGCACAGATGTTATTAATATTATTATTGTTGCTCTTTCTCTCTTTGCTCTCTTGCTACTTTTCCTTCATTCATAGTCAACAAAATTTAACAAAATTTAATTGATTTGGGTGAAAATTGACCGAAACCACAGGAAGTTGCTTCTGTTTTGCATTATAGTCATCGTTCAGGTTAGCTATATTACAATCACTATATTAAGCCACCATCAGTTATTTTGCTTTGCATGTTGTGGTTCATTTTGATTATTGTTTGTTGTAGCTATATTTTGACAAAGTAACAGAGCCTACCATGAACGAGTCGGATTCAGTTCTCTTTAAATAAGCATTAGTAAGTTTGGCTACTGATTCAGGACTTCATCCACTAGCTCTCATTCTAGCTTTCACTTTTATCTTCACACATGGAAATCGTCTCTCAAGAAACAAAGGGCAGTTCAATTTCTTTACTCTGCTTTTGTTTATATTTGAAGAGTAGGAGAAAAAAAGATTTTCTAATAAGTCGTCAAGTAAAATTTTAGGCAGAAAATAAGAATACAGTTCATACTATGCAGTGTTAGTGTGTTTGGGGTCTCAGCAGAATCTATGAAAGCACAAGTAATACTCCTTCAAGGATTATTGATTTTTATTTTTATCTTTTTTCATTTGGATTTACTGCCTCTTTCTCAGATTGTGGATGGTTTCATTGGATTTACTGGGAGAAAAGTTGTGGATCTAATTAGGCCAAAGGGGCAGCAATGCCTTCTTGAGTGTGTAAGTCAAGAGTGTGAGAATATCTAACTTGTTATGTTATTGAATTGTTGGCACCATTTCAAGAGAGTAAATAGTAACATTCATGACACTCCAATTGATTCCTTTCTTTAAAGTGAAATGATTACTTTAGTTTGAGTTTGTTGTAACTTTGCTTAAGTGCATATATGGGAAGTCCAGGTGCTACAGGGGCACGGGGATATATACTGGTGAATTGAGATGAACTACTATAGGATTGTGCATATATGGGAAGTCCAGGTGTCTGCTTGATTTTGGATGTTTTTTAATCGATTTTATTTTTCGTACTTTTCGCCCAATGATGAAGTGGGTCTGTTTAGAGTTTTCCTTTTTTGGGTGGTGTTTGTTTTTGCAATAGCTTAGCTTTTTTCTTTAATAAGATAAAATAAAGAAAAAGAATTTGCCTAGCTGGTCAATTGTCCATTGTTCTACTAGTTTATTTGGATTTACTTGTGGCTGGAAATGGTTCTATTCCAACTGGAATTTATTTGGATTTACTTGTGGCCTCAAATTTTGCAGAGTCATGGACGGGTGTGAATGAATTAGTTAAATTACTCACAAACTTTATTTAATCAATTAGTTAAATTCTATTGACAGGTGTTAGACATTTTGAAAAGATACGCTTAGAAGTATTTGAAAATCTTATTAGTTATGGTGTGGTATCTTATTATTAAATATAAATTCTTTTTAAAAAAATCAGTAATTTTATATTTTTGCATAAGGAAACGGTTAAAAAATAGAAATATTCTTAAAAAAATAGAATACTGTAGAGACAAAATAGGGGAAGGACAAAAAAATTATCCGATAAAAATTGCTTATATTTTTTTAGGACAATTGCTTATGGAACCTGTTTACAGGACTTTGGAATACTATGCCTTGATTTAAATTAATTGTCCGAGAAAAAATATATGCCTTGATTTATATTCCTGTCTACTCTTATGCTATAGACTTTAAGTAGCTCAAAGAATAAAGTTGATAGACTACTTGTTTTCTTATTGGCATCAATACTTCAGGGATGCATTATCTTTCTCAATGGACTCTAATCTAATCATTAGTGCATTATGATCAGCCTCTGCATGAGCCAATTGTCTTTTCAGATATTCAACCAAATGTTCTTCTTGGATCACCCATTGTAATCAACGACAAGAATTGGGAAGCAGCTAGAAAGGTGAAAGAAGCTTTAATTTTTATCATGAATAATATCTTCTGGTCTCACTTGTATGATGGAAATATGGTTTTATTAATTACTGAGATCCTGGTATTTTGTAGCTAGTAGCAGGCAGATTTGTCAATGCTTATTCAAGGAATGACTGGATGCTTGGAGTTGCTTTCCGCGCCAGATACACAAAAATGTAGTGGTAGAATTTTGTGGTGTTCTGAAGTAGGCATATAAAATATTGTTGCATGGTATTTTATTAAATTTTGTGTCAAATTAAATTTATAGTGTTAAGCTGAATTTTAAATTTTAGTGTACTAACAATTTAGTTTTTTATTTATTTTATAGAATAAAATCCCTTCAATGTGGTGTATTTTTTAAATTAATTTGGTAGTATAGAAACCAATTTTGAAAAAAAAAGTTAAGAGATGCGTATACAAAAAAAAAATTAACAAATTGAAATAAAAACAAACAATGACAGTTATTAGGAGAAAACCGTCATCGTATGTCCACCTACGATGACGGTTTTCCTAAATAACCGTCTTCGTAAGTTTTTAATTCAATTTTAATTTTTTTAAAAATTAAAAACCTACGAAGACGGTTATTTAGGAAAACTGTCATCGTAGGTAGACATACGTGACGGTTTCCGTAAATAACCGTCTTCGTAGATTTTTAATTTCAATTTTATTTTTTTAAAAAAATTAAAAACCTACGAAGACGGTTATTTATGAAAACCGTCATCGTAGGTAGACATAAGATGACGGTTTTACTAAATAACCGTCTTCGTAGGTATTTAATTTCAATTATTTTTTAAAAAAAATTAAGAATCAACGAAGACGATTATTACGAAAACCGTCATTGAAGGTCAACCTACGATGACGGTTATTTCGTAATAATTGTCCTTGTATATTTTTAATTTTTATAAAAAATTAAAATTCAAATTAAATAGAAACAAAAACGGTTATTAAGAGAAAATCGTCATCGTATGCTAACCTACGATGATGGTTTTCCTTAATAACCGTCGTCGTTTCCATTTAATTTTAAAAAATAAATAAATAAAAAATTAGAAACGATGACGATTTTTTGAACCGTCGCCAAAAGTGCCCTCTTTTAACGACACCCACAACAATGACGATTCAACAACCGTCGTCGTAGGAGTAAAATAATCGTCGTTAAAAGTCCCAATAATGTGAGTTCTAAGGAGGAACCATGACCCTGTGGTCAGAGTGTGTTAACGGCGTCTCTTCTTAAGGGCTATTAGGTGTTCATGTTTTTAATTCTCCTCGAAGAGTTCCTATTTAGTTGGCTCCTAAAATAAGAACAACTCTTTCTAAGTTTTGATATATGAAAAAGATAGAGACTTAATTCTAAGTGAATCAGCCACCAGATTATTAACATCCTTAATTCCCACACTATTCATGGATGATACAATGTATTGTATTATATTCATGTTGTACAATACACGAATGTTTTATTAGTTTTAATTGTATTTCATTATTCTTTTACTTCTATTTTTAAAATCTTGTATCAATACAAATTAGAATACAATATCACAATAATTAGATAAATTGTAACAAGCTTATTTTTACCATAACTTAATACTTATTTTTAAATTTTTTAAAAAAAAAATCAATCTTCATTCCTGTCATGCTCAAATTCATGAATCCTATCCTACCGCAAAGCTTTGTCTCATGGAATCACATTTTGAGAGAGGCAAATCAGGCAATTGATTTTCTAGCCAAGAATAATATATCCCTCCCCAGTCCTTACTCATTCTAATTCATGATGCAGTTCCTAGTTTCCTATCTCCTCCCTCATGAGTCAATTCGTCTAATGTTATTTTGCTGTGGTATTTGAGCATGGAACTTTAGGACATTAACATTAAGTAATTTAATAAAATAACATTTTTTAAATTATACAAAATTTCGCATTTTTTTAAAAAAATCCAACAACTTTTGAAAAAAAATTATGACATTTTTAAAATATATTTTTAATTTATTTTAATAAAAATTCATAGAAAGACATAAAATAAGTTTTTAAAAAAATATTTCAAGAAGTTTCAAAGTCAAGCTTACTAAGAAAAATCCAAAGATGAGAACTTGTTTAATAGATACTTAAACTAAATTATTTACCTAAATACACTCTAAATTTTACTGTGCTTTAACATTTGTTACGGATAAATAATTGGGCCTAACGTTTAGGCTCATTATGGGATCCTGGATTTGAGATCTCAACTGGCAGAACATGGACTTTGTCAACTACAAAGATCATGGGGCCAAAGCAGTTAGAGATCCCGGCCGTGATTCTCGGACACGTTCAACAACTCGTAGAGAGGTATGTGTAATATAAATATGAGATGGTTACACATGAAAAAAGTACACATGCAAACATTCTTGCTCTCTCTTCTATTCACATCGTGCACACACCTCACACCATTGGTTGAGTATAGCTTTGTGCATTGTGATCATCTCTGAGAGGTATTTTACTCCATACAAATACCTTGAAGGAGAGTTTGATCTAATATCAGAATTACTAGCAATCTTGCTGGACATTTGTGTTCTTAAATATCAGAACAACATTAAAGTCATACATTTAGTAAATTTGACACTTAGTATTGAATTTATCCCTTTTATTCATAGAGAGTGGGAAGGTAATAGAGTTGGTAAAAAGAGACGATAATTATATTCACAATACAAGCCAGGCAAGCCATGCACATGCACTCCTTCAAAACTAATAGTAGTATTGTTTAGCTACATTTATAATAGCAAAAGGACAAAGCTTAGCTTGAGATCAACAAATTGCTCTATGACGATTAACATCAATTATCTTATAATGTGTTTGGATAGAATTTTAATTGAGGAAAATAATTTATCAGAATATTTAAAATTTTTAAATTTAAAATTCATTGTTTGAATTTTTTATATAAAAGATTTAAAATTTTAAAAAAGAATTTTAAACAATTAAAAATATAGAATTTTTATTTCCTTTTAAAATATGATAAATTGAAATTCTCTTTCTTATAAAAGCTTCATATCACTCTTTACTCTGTCTCCATCTTCAATTAATATTCCAACTTTCACTACTCTCACATGACACTCACCTCATGCATATCGTTTTATGCATAAGGTTCAAAATTTAAAAAAAAAATTTAATCTTTTTATTCAAACACAAAATTTTTAAAATATTATTTATTTATATAAGGCAGGAACTGGGGGATGAACCATGATCGTCTAATCAGAGCGTGATTTAACGGCATGATGAGTTTCTCTTAGGAGGATGTCCCATCTTTCTCAGGCATTTCCATATGTCTGGATGGCCACATGCTGGTTGTCTGACACACCAACACATTTATTAAAAATAAATGGTAGTCCAATAAGCAGATAGGCACCCCAAACTACCATGTGGGTTGTCGAATGAATGAAGGGCTCCACTTGCCAACGAAATATTTAACAAAAAACAAAGACTTGGGAATGAATGAATATTCAAAAGTCTTCCTCTCGCTGTAGACTTGACTGTTCCTTAAAATAAATGGCCGTCCAGTAAGCAGATAGGCACCCCAATCTACCATGTGGGTTTAAATTTTAGACATAAAAATTCATATTTTATAGATTTATCGAATCTATATTCACAACTTGCTCTATTATGACAAAATAAAATGAATGAAAGGCTCCACTTGCTAACGATATATTTAAAAAAAAAAAAAAAAACAAAGACTTGGGAATCAATATTCAGAAGTCTTCCTCTCGCTGTAGACTTATCAATAAATAAGTATCAGAACACAAAATTCTGATATCACACAATACACCACAAACAGAAATTAAAGCAGCCTACACTCAAATGGCGGAAATGGCAGTGTCCTTGGCACGAAACAAATTGATTCCACTACTAAGCGATGAAGCAAAATTGGTCTGGGACATCCCAAATGAATTTGCAGACATAAAAAAGGAACTAGAATACATTCAAGATTTCCTCAAGGATGCAGATACAAGGGCTGCAGAAGGAGGCAACGCAAATGAGGGAATCAAAACATGGGTGAAAGAGTTGAGGGAAGCATCTTTTCGCATAGAAGATGTCATTGATGAATACATGATCCTTGTGGAACAACAGCCTCATGATCCTGGTTGTGCTGCTTTACTCTGCCAGATTATTCACTTGATTGAAACTTTGATGCCTCGTCATCGAATAGCATCAGAGATTCAGCAGATTAAGTCAGTTGTTGACAGAATCAAGCAGGGAGGAAGAGACTATAACTTCCTAAGGCAGCCTTTTTCTGAACAAGGACAAAGCAGTAACAGAGGTAGCCAACGTGTCCAACGGATTGACCCTCGATCGTATTCCCCTCACCTTGATGAAGCTCAAGTTGTTGGCTTTGAAGATCCAAGAGATGAATTGATCGGTTGGTTAGTAGAGGGACCAGTGGAGCGCATCGTCATCTCTGTCGTAGGAATGGGAGGACTAGGAAAAACCACTCTTGCTGGCAGAGTTTTCAACAGCAAGGAGGTGATTGCACACTTTGGTGGCCGTCGTGCATGGATCACAGTCTCTCAATCCTACACTGTGGAAGGATTGCTGAGAGACGTGTTGGAGAAGATGTGCAGAGAAATAAAAGAGGAACCTCCTAAAGGTATTTCTAACATGGATCTACATTCATTGATTGTTGAAGTGAAAAAATATTTGCAACCAAAAAAGTATTTTGTTATTTTTGATGATGTGTGGAGTGAGGATCTTTCGGGTCTGCTTGAAAATACCATGCCTCGTAATGAAAATGGAAGTAGGATATTAATCACAACTAGGAGCCAGAAAGTTGTAAACTCTTGTAAGAAATCTCCTTTTGATCAAGTGCATGAGCTGAAACTTTTAACTCCTGAAAAATCTATGGAACTCTTTTGCAAGAAGGCATTCCCAGCCCCAGGTAACAACAATGGACATTGTCCAGAAGACCTTCTGGATATATCTTCTAACTTTGTTGACAAGTGCCGGGGTTTGCCTCTAGCAATTGTGGCTATTGGTAGTCTTTTATCTAGCAAAGAAAAGACTCCACGTGAATGGCGAAAAATTTGGCAAAGGCTAAGTTCAGAGATGGAGAAAAATCCCGATTTAATTCCTATACAAAAGATTTTAGGTTTCAGTTATGATGATTTGCCATACCATCTTAAACCATGCTTTTTGTATTTTGGAATGTATCCCGATGACTATGAAGTTCAACAGACAAGACTAATTCGACAGTGGATAGCTGAAGGATTTGTAGAAGAAGAACAGGGAAAAGCAAAAGAAGACACTGCACAACAATATTTAACAGAGTTGATTGGCAGAAGTTTAGTGCAAGTGTCTAAATTTAGCGTAGATGGCCGACCTAAAAGGTTTCATGTTCATGACCTATTACACGAGATGATCCTTAGAAAATGCAAGGATTTAAGTTTCTGCCAACATATTGTTAAAAAAGATGAGCCGATGTCAAGTGGAATGATTCGACGCTTATCAATAAGAGCTATCTCCAATGATTTAATGGGGAATACAGAAAGCTCACACACCCGGTCGCTACTTGTTTTTGCCCGTGAAAGATCAACATCTGCAGCCAACAACTTTGTTCAAAGAATCCCTACAAAATATAGGCTATTGAAGGTACTAGATTTTGAAGATAGTCCAGTGAGGGAGGATTTTAAATGTAGTCCACTGAGTCATGTTTTTGAAAATTGGGGAAATCTAGTACACTTGAAGTATTTAAACTTAAGATTTTCAAATTTGCCAACTCAGCTTTTGAAATTCATGGGAGAACTCCAGAACCTGGAGACCTTGGACATAAGGCTCACAGGTGTCTACGAAATGCCAAAGGAGATTTGCAAGCTAAGAAAACTGCGACATCTTTTGGGTGATGATTTGACATTGTTTCAAATGAAGAATGGTCTCGAAGGCATGGCATCCCTACAAACGTTGTGTCAGGTAGATATGTGTGGTGATGAAGTTGATGGACTAGAGCTAATAATAAAACTGGGAAAGCTGAAGCACCTAAGAAAATTAAGCTTGAGAAATGTCAAGGAAGGACAAGGGAGTGCACTGTGTTCTTCAATAAATGAGATGACGAACTTGGAGAAACTACTTATTCACTCAGCTGGAGAAGGCCTAGAATTCGTTAATTTTCCTGTTATTTCATCCTCGTCTATGCTTCAGAAGCTTTGCCTAGATGGGAAGTTAAAAAAGTTTCCAGAGTGGGTTCCACACCTTCAAAGTCTTGTCAAATTATATTTAAGAAATTCTGAGTTAACCGATGATCCATTGAAATCATTACAAAATATGCCAAATTTGTTGGTCCTCCACTTGAACAATGCATATGAAGGTGACATTTTGCATTTTCAAGATGGAGGGTTTCAGAAACTAAAGCAGCTAAGTCTCGGACCATTCTATAGCTTGAAATCCATCATTATCAATGAAGGAGCACTCGTTTCTTTGGAATTTCTCCAATTTTATAGAATAGATGAACTCAAGACAGTACCTCTTGGCATTCAACACTTGAAAAAACTTGATTCTCTTGATATATTTCGTATGTCAGATGAATTCAATGACTGCATTGCTCCCGATGGAGGACCAAAGCACCTAGCCATCCAACATGTGCCCCTTGTAAGAATAACTGACAACCGACGAAGAAGACGCATTATTCGTCACTAATGGCATTAGAATTCATAAAAAGGTATGCCTTTTCTTCCTAATATATAGTATGCGATTCAAATTACATGTATATGTGCATCCTTATAGAATGGCAACACTTTTTTTTAAAAATTATTGGTCTTTTTTTACTAATGTATATTTTCAATTAATTATAAACATTAGAAGTATAAGTAAAGGAAATACCAGGATTGAATTAAAGGATATTTTTAACATGGTTTACTATTTAGTCATCATGATATATAGTTTGTATTTAATACCCAAAATAATTTATTTATCTTGAATCATCTTATTTGCTATCATATGATTTATTCTTTTTATTTTTATTTTACATCACTCATTATAAATTAATAGTCATATTGATCCGTTAAAATTATAATAGTGAACAAGATAATAATAACATCACATCATAAATTTTTTTTATTATATATATCGTTTGACTAATAATGGACAATATAAATAAATTAATATAAAATTTAGTAAAATATCTAATATTGGTTTCAATGATGAAATTGTAAAATTTGTCACATGAATTTTTATGTTATTGTCTATTTCTTTTTAAGAGATATTTGTTTCAACCTTTTTACTCTCAAAAGTCTCACCATTGTAATGATATGTACTAATATTGTGCTTTCAATTGGTAGGAATTGGGTTTCAAAGCCTTGAAATGTAGATTTTCCATGATATACTTTCAACAATGCATTGTATCGTTTTGTTTCAATATTGACTATTTGGTACATGGATAAAAAGAATATGTGGAATTGTCCTTCTTTAACAAAGTCGTCTATGTTATGACAATTTGTGATGCATAATAATGTGTAAAACAAGTTATAACAATATGTCTTTTAAGGATTATGAGATTTTTTTTTATTATTTGGCTTGTGTCTTTTTATTTGGTAATAAAAAAAAACTTGTTGTAATTTATTTGTTTTGTAAAGTTTCATTCCTTATTTTATTTAAGTTTTCTTGCTAAATTATCCTCTACCAGCTCTTTCTCTTGTGGACATTGTTAGTAAACAACCTATTAAGGAAGTTTACAGCAGAAAGAAGAGGGTAACTGAATATTAGAGCCACATGAAGGTATTAATAATAGTGATAGCCAGGTAGATAATTAATTACAAATCCAAGAATGTATCTGAAAATTCAGAGATATACCAGAAAACCATTAACCTGATTTGAGTTGAGTGGGATGCACTAGACCCATGCTGTAGTGCAATGCAAGCTATATCTTGTAAAGGTGTTGATGACTTTTCTTACATTTGGTTTATGCCTCTTTAGTGTGGGACTTATTAAGAGAAGATAAATAGGCAGCACTATTTGTCAAAAGAAAATGTAAGTAATTCGTGGACTTAAAACTACATCTGTCAACCAAAAACATGCCATAGTATACTGGAACTTGAAAGTTTGTCTTCAGCTTATAAAGTCAATGCACTTCAAAACTCTTCTCAAAAAATTGAAATCACTTTGACGTGTAGGAATGAAAAATTAAGCACAAAAACACTTTAACCAAGTAGGAAAATGGCACCTCCCTAGCAGACACACGGTAGTACTTATGCCCCAAAGAGAATACTAATCAAGTTTACAATCAATTTTATTATATAAAGCTCCCTTTCATGTAGTTTTCTTCATGAACCATGATGCATCATCAATGCTCCATTGTGAATATAAAACAAAAATCATAAATGCTCCATCATTTTATAGACTATATTCCCTTTGTTCAGAAATCATGTGTTGCAAATACATGTATTCGTTCCTCTTGATTCAGATCATTGTCATGTCAAGAGATTTGAAATCCATTATGGAATAAGCAACAAAATTGAAGCCATTGTATGTTTAGATCAATATATTTGTTCAGTAACTCGCCGACTTGCTACCAGTACCAATAGTCGTGCTATATTAATGAATATATGTCAAAGTTAATAGCTGCAGATAGACCAACCAAACTAAGTATACACGATTAAGCGGCAGAATTATATAACCTTTAGGAAACATTGAAAAAGACAGGTGTTTTTATGACTAAACTCACAATTAAAAAATATTATTTTATTTGAATAGTGTCTGTTCTATAGGTTGGTACTTACACAGAATGAGTTTAATTTGTAAAATTGGAATCCATCAGAATTAGTTTATAAACATGGTTAGCTGAATTCGAAACTATCGTGGATGTATCACTTGTTAATTATGTTTGGATTGACTGAAAGAAAAGGAACAAAAGGAGATATGTTAAAATGAAATGGAGTTATACGGAATGGAATAGAATAAAACCAACATTTGATTGTTTGGATATGTTATGATGGAATGAAACAAAATTCTCATCCCATTTTATTTCTCCCAAATTGATGGAAAAGAGAAAAAAAATGAAGGTAAACAATGAAATAGGTTTCGCTAGGTTGTATCATATTCCATCTTCATTTTACCAATGCAGACAATGAAACATAATACCATTATCCATTCTCTTCCATTTCATTCTCTTCTACTAATCCATACATGGCCTAACTAATGAAATGGGTATCAATTCACCTGCCGTTCTACGAGGCATGCTGTTGAGGGATTTGACACTCCTTGCCAAGTGCCAACAATAAAAAGAGCAAAAACAGCAGGATATATTCACCTCTTCATACATTTTGTTGGCAAGCACATGGTTAAAGGTAAAGTGGGTTGAAACTCATCAAACAAACAAAAAGAGTAATGAGAAAGATTAACGCTAAATAATATTCAAGAAGCTAGAATAACGGGTGGGGATGGCCATTGACTAAGTTTGGACCTCATGCGGGCTTAATTATTTGCCTGAAAAGTTGAACCTCTTTTTCCTCCCCCTCACATTCCCCCATTTTTCAAAATGTCTTTACCCACATTGATTAGTTTCACAATCAGGATGTTAAAAAAATATCCAATTACAAATTTTATTCTCATTTTAATATTTTTGGTTGCTTCTCTAATTAAATTCATACAGTTTTAATCAATCAATGCACATAGATTTTTACAGTTGCAGCATGTAATTTCTCATTAGATGATGGACATCAAAGATTTGTACAGAAAACCATGAAAAAAAAAAGTTATTTTCATTATTCATGTACTGATCTTTAAAAATATGAAAGAAATGCAAAAATAAGGTGGCATTTATCATTATTTGTAAAAAAGATGGAAAAAAACGTGTTTTCAAACTGGTTCTTACTAGAAAAGATGAATAATTTCATTATTTTGCATCTTTCCATCTATAAACATTAGGGAAAGATTGGAAATCCCATTCTATACTCTAAAAGCAGAATCAGAAAAACTATGATATTTTCAGTCTAAAGAGGATGTGAGACATTAGACTGTCTACAAAATCACAATTAGTTCGTGCATGTCCTATCAACACGCCATTCATGCAATTTCTATATGACAATGTTAGACTTAGAGGAGCTGTTCTACTTCTAAATAAGAAATACAAAGCCAATCAAAGAAGAGATTATTGAAGAGCATTCAGAATATTCGAGTCTCTAAACACTTTTCTTCATTTTCTTTGAGTAGTGTAATGTGGATCCCAAGTAACCAATAAAAGCAATCCGAAAATTCAATTTCCAGCAAACTGTTCTCAAGTTTTTGAGGGATATAGTAATAGCAGAACAAAAAAACACAATGGAAAAAGCTTATACCTATTGAAACAAAGGATAATTAAAAACCCAAAATGTATCTCATAATTCAGAGATATCCCACAAAACCTCTCAAACTTAATTTTCGTTCTACAAGGTTTGACCAAGCCTAGACAATTGCCTCTTAACAATTTGCACGCTATGACAATCATGCTCTCATAAAGACACAAAAGGATACTAGTACTGACACTGACACCAAGATTACATAGTCTCCTACCTTATAGAGACCCAATTCTAAGTGAATCAGCAACCACATTATTAACATCCTTAATTCCCACAATATTCATTTATTATTCTTTTACTTCTATTTTTAAAATCTTGTATCAATACAAATTAGAACACAATATCACAATAATTAGATAAATTGTAACAAGTTTATTTTTACCATAACTTAATCCTCATTTTTATTTTTTTTTTAAAAATCAGTCTTCACTCCTGCCATGCTTAGATGCATCAAATTCATGAATCCTATCCTAACGCAAAGCTTTGTATCATGGAATCACATTTTGAGAGAGGCAAATCAGGCAATTGATTTTCTAGCCAAGAATAATCTATCCCTCACTAGTCCATACTCATTCTAATTCATAATGCAATTCCTAGTTTCCTATCTCCTCCCTCATTAATTGATTCGTCTAATGTTATTTTGCCGCGGGATTTGAGCATGGACCTATAGGACATTAACATTAAGTAATTTAATAAAATAACTTTTTTAAAAATTATACGAAATTTTGCATTTTTGAAAATAAAATGGACAACTTTTGAAAAAAAAATTGACATTTTTAAAATATATTTTTAATTTATTTTAATACAAATTCATAGAAAGACATAAAATAAGTTTTTTTAAAAAAAAACATATTTCAAGAAGTTTCAAAGTCAAGCTTACAAAAAAAAACTCACAAGATGAGAATTTGTTTAATAAATATTTAAACTAAATTATTTACCTGAACACATTCTAAATTTTACTTTGCTTTAACATTAAAATTATACATTTATTAAATTTGACATTTAGTGCATGAATTTATCCCTTTTATTCACAGAGAGTGGGGAAAGTAATAGAGTTGGTAAAAAAAGACGATTAAAAGAAAATTATATTCACAATACAATTTTGACAAGCAAGCCATGCACATGCACTCCTTCAAAACTAATAGTATTGTTTAGCTACATTTATAAATTAGCAAAAGGACAAAGCTTAGCTCACGAGATCAACAAATTGCTCTATGACGATTAAAATATATATCTTAAATAAATATGAACTTGACTATTTATTAGAATAAATGGCCGTCCAGTAAGCAGATAGGCACCCCAAAACTACCATGTGGGTTGTGGAATCTATATTCCCAACTTGCTCTATTATTAAAAAATTAAATGAATCAAAGGCTCAACTTGCTAACGAAATATTTAACAAAAAAACAAAGACTTGGGAATGAATACTCAAAAGTCTTCCTCTCGCTGTAGACTAATCAATATATAAGTATCAGAACACAAAATTCTGATATCACACAATACACCACAGACAGAAATTAAATCTAGCTACACTCAAATGGCGGAAATGGCAGTCTCCTTGGCACGAAACAAATTGCTTCCACTACTAAGCAATGAAGCAAAATTGGTCTGGGACATCCCAAATGAATTTGCAGACATTAAAAAGGAACTAGAATACATTCAAGCTTTCCTCAAGGATGCAGATACAAGGGCTGCAGAAGGAGGCAAGGCAAATGTGGGAATCAAAACTTGGGTGAAAGAGTTGAGGGAAGCATCTTTTCGCATAGAAGATGCCATTGATGAATATATGATCCTTGTGGAGCAAGAGCCTCATGATCCTGGATGTGCTGCTTTACTCTGTCAGATTATTCACTTGATTGAAACTTTGATGCCTCGTTATCGAATAGCATCAGAGATTCAGCAGATTAAGTCAGTTATTGACAGAATCAAGCAGCGAGGAACGGAGTATAACTTCCTAAGACAACCTTGTTCTGAACAAGGACAAAGCAGTAACAGAGGTAGCCAAAGTGTCCAATGGATTGACCCTCGATCGGCTTCCCCTCACCTTGATGAAGCTCAAGTTGTTGGCTTTGAAGATCCAAGAGATGAATTGATCGGTTGGTTAGTAAAGGGACCAGTGGAGTGCATTGTCATCTCTGTCGTAGGAAAGGGAGGACTAGGAAAAACCACTCTTGCTGGCAGAGTTTTCAACAACCAGGAGGTGATTGCACACTTTGGTGGCTGTCGTGAATGGATCACAGTCTCTCAATCCCACACTGTGGAAGGATTGCTGAGAGACGTGTTGGGGAAGATGTGCAAAGAAATTAAAGAGGATCCTCCTAAAGGTATTTCTGGAATGGATCGAAATTCATTGATTGCTGAAGTGAAAAACTATTTGCAAAAAAAGAGGTATGTTGTTTTCTTCGATGATGTGTGGAGTGTGGAACTTTGGGGTCAGATTGAAAATGCCATGCTTGATAATAACAATGGAAGTAGGATATTAATGACAACTAGGAGCAAGGATGTTGTAGACTCTTGTAAGAACTCTCCTTTTGATGAAGTTCATGAGCTGAAACCTTTAACTTTTGAAAAATCCATGGAACTCTTTTGCAAGAAGGCATTCCGATGTCACAACAATGGACATTGTCCAGAAGACCTTGCGAATATATCTTCTGACTTTGTTAAAAAGTGCCAGAGTTTGCCTCTAGCAATTGTGGCTATTGGTAGTCTTTTATCTAGCAAAGAAAAGACTCCATTTGAATGAGAAAAAATTAGGCGAAGTCTAAGTTCCGAGATGGAGAAAAATCCCCATTTAATTGGTATAAAAATGATTTTAGGTTTCAGTTATGATCATTTGCCATACTATCTTAAACCATGCTTTTTGTATTTTGGAATGTATCCCGATGACTATGAACTTAAGCGGACAAGACTAATTCGACAGTGGATATCTGAAGGATTTGTAGAAGAAGAGGGAAAAACATTAGAAGACACTGGACAACAATATTTAACAGAGTTGATTGGCAGAAGTTTAGTGCAAGTGTCTAAATTTAGCTCAGATGGCAAACCTAAAAGGTGTCATGTTCATGACCTATTACACGAGATTATCCTTAGAAAATGCAAGGATTTAAGTTTCTGCCAACATATTGGTAAAAAAGATGAGCCGATGTCAAGTGGAATGATTCGACGCTTATCAATAAGAGCCATCTCCAATGATTTAATGGAGAGTACAGAAAGCTCACACACCCGGTCGCTCCTTGTTTTTGCACGTGAAGAATTTGAAGATGGAGAATCAACATTAGCCAACAACTTTGTGCAAAGAATCCCTACAAAATATAGGCTATTGAAGGTACTAGATTTTGAAGATAGTCGCTACAAAATACTGAGTCATGTTTTTTGAAAATTGGGGAAAATCTAGCACACTTGAAGTATTTAAACTTAAGAAATTCAAATTTGCCAACTCAGCTTTTGAAATTCATGGGAGAACTCCAGAACCTGGAGACCTTGGACATAAGGAACACAGGTGTCAAGCAAATGCCAAAGGAGATTTGCAAGCTAAGAAAACTGCGACATCTTTTGGGTGATGAGTTGAGATTGTTGCAAATGAAGAATGGTCTCGAAGGCATGGCATCCCTACAAACGTTGTGTCTTGTAGATATGGATGGTGATGAAGATGATGGAGTAGAGCTAATAATAAAACTGGGAAAGCTGAAGCAGCTAAGAAAATTAAGCTGACTAATGTCAAGGAAGGACAAGGGAGTGCACTGTGTTCTTCAATAAATGAGATGACCAACTTGGAGAAACTATTTATTCAGTCAGCTTCTGGAGAAGACGGAGGCCGAGAAGTCATTGATTTTCCTGTTATTTCATCCTTGCCTATGCTTCAGAAGCTTTCCCTAGATGGGAAGTTAAAAAAGTTTCCAGAGTGGGTTCCACCACACCTTCATAGTCTTGTCAAATTACATTTAAGAAATTCTGAGTTAACCGATGACCCATTGAAATCATTACAAATATGCCACATTTGTTGGTCCTCTACATGTCCAATGCATATGAAGGTGACATTTTGTATTTTCAAGATGGAGGGTTTCAGAAACTAAAGCAGCTAACTCTCGGAACCTCCCCTAGCTTGAAATCCATACATTATCAATAAAAGAGCACTCGTTTCTTTGGAACGGCTCCAATTGTTTTCCATACCTAGACTCAAGACAGTTCTTGGCATTCAACACTTGAAAAAACTTGATTATCTAAGTATATATGGTATGTCATATGAATTCAATGACTGCATTGCTCCCGATGGAGGACCAAAGCACCCAGCCATCCAACATGTGCCCCTTGTAAGAATACTTGACTACAGACGAGGAATGCGCATTATTCGTCACTAATGGCATTAGAATTCATAAAAAGGTATGCCTTTTCTTCTTAATATGTAGTATCCGATTCAAATTTCATGTATATATGTGCATCCTTTTTAAATGGCAACACTTTTTTTTTAGTTATTGGTCTTTTTTTACTAATGTATATTTTCAATTAATTATAAACATTAAAAGTATAAGTAAAGGAAATAGCAGGATTGAATTAAAGGATATTTTTAACATGGTTTACTATTTAGTCGTCATGATATATAATTTGTATTTAATTCTATTTATCTGGAATCATCTCATTTGCTATCATATATTTTATTTATATTTTTTTCTACATCTTCATTAGAAATTAAGAGTCTGTTTGTTTGATGGCTCAGAAACTAAAAGGATTAGAGAGAAAAGAGAGAAAAGAGAAGAACTTGTTGTTCTTGCATTCAATGGAATTGTGGTGTGTCTTACAATGCTGATGATACTCCTATTTATAGTAGGAATTCTAGAATTAAATAAAGAAAGTGGTACAATTAAATAAGGAAAAGAAAACTTGAATTATGGAGGTGAGCTGGAGGTGAGTTGGAAAAGTATGATGGTGGGGGCCTTATGATGATGGTGGGAGTCTTGGTGGAAGATGCTGTTGGGGTTTGTTGGATTCCAGATCATTCTCCCCAGGTTGGAAAAGACTCGTCCTCGAGTCTAAGAATTCTTCTTCCTCGAAGTATGGTGAGAGATCGGCAACATTAAATGTAGCTGACACTCCGTAAGAACCGGGTAGCTCAATCTTGTAAGCGTTATCGTTGATCTTTTGAACAACCCGAAACGGACAATCCGCTCTTGGAGATAACTTGGTATTTGGCTGATTTGGAAATCGTTCTTTTCGTAATTGGATCCAGACTAAATCTCCTTCCTTGAAAGTTTGTAATCTTCGATGCTTATCTCGTTGAGCCTTGTACTTAGAGTTCTACTTCTGGATCTGACCATGAACGTGCTCATGTAATTTCTTGATTTCCTTTGCTCTTTCTCCAGCTTCTGCACTGTAGTATTGAGTGCCAGGCGAGACGGCTAAATCCAATGGACTGAGCGGACGAGTTCCATAAACTACTTCGAATGGACATTTTCCAATAGCTTGATTGGCAGAGTTATTGTAGGCAAACTCGACCTGTGCAAGAAGAAGATCCCACTGCTTTAAATTCTTCCCAATGAAACTTCGAAGAAGATTTCCCAATACTCTGTTGATTGCCTCAGTTTGCCCATCTGTTTGGGGATGACTGGCACTACTGAATTGTAGCTTAGTACCCATCTTCTTCCAAAGTGTTCTCCAGAAATGACTCAGAAATTTAACATCTCGATCAGAAGTAATGGTTTTTGGAATACCATGAAGGCGGACAATTTCCTTGAAGTACAACTCTGCAACTTGAACAGCATCATTGGTTTTCTTACATGGAACAAAGTGGGCCATCTTAGAAAATCTGTCTACTACCACCATTATGGAATCCTTCTGTCGCTGTGTTGGGTGCTAATGGAACTGGAAGAGGCATATACAGTCCCGTGTTCTGACTCTTGGTTTTGGCTATGTGACACATCTTGCACCTTTGAATGTGCTTGTTGACATCCTTCTCTAGTCTTGGCCAATAAAATTTCTCTTTTACCAAGCTTACGGTTTTGTCTCGCCCAAAGTGACCAGCTAGACTTCCGTCATGGGCTTCCCAGATGATTGCTTCCCGTAATGAGCATTGAGGGATGCACAGGGTTTTATCTTTGAACAGAAACCCTTCATGCTGGTAGTACTTTTGGAAGGGTTGTGATTCTGTCATATTCCAAATTTTGCTAAAGTCAGGATCATCTTGGTATAATTCCTTGATAGCCTCAAATCCGATGACCTTTGCTTGGAGAGTGGAGAGTAATGCATGTCGCCTGCTAAGAGCATCGGCTACAACATTTTGAACTCCTGCCTTGTGCTTCAGTAGAAATGGGTATGGTTGCAAGAATTCACTCCAGGCAGCATGCCTTCGATTAATCTTCTGTTGGGAATTCAAGTGCTTGAGAGCTTCATGGTCTGAATAAAGAATAAATTCTTTATTCAACAGATAGTGGCTCCAGTGTTGTAAGGCACGAACTA
>PYAF01001767.1:246341-257717 GCA_007407185.1 Glycine tomentella
GCTAGTATTGGTGCTTCGGTAAGACACTTCTTTAGCATCTCAAAACTTTTCTGGGCCTGTTCTGTCCATTGGAATTTATCTCCCTTTATGCAATCCGTCAGAGGGGCAGCAATGGAGCTAAAATTCTTGATAAATCTTCTGTAAAAAGAAGCTAAGCCATGAAAACTTCTTACATCATGAACAGACTTTGGAATAGGCCAACTGTTGATGGCTTCGATTTTGCTAGTATACACTCGTATGCCTTCAGCAGTGATTACATATCCCAGGAAGTTTACTTCATTAGTAAGAAAGACACACTTCTTCAGATTGGCATAGAGTTTTTGCTCTCGTAGTGTTTGTAGGACTTGACGAATGTGTTCCAAGTGATCTTCCTTTCTTTTGCTATAGACCAAAATATTGTCAAAGTAAACAACTACGAATTTACCAATAAAAGGTCTAAGTACCTGGTTCATCAGACGCATGAAAGTGCTGGGAGCGTTGGATAAACCAAAAGGCATTACTGTATACTCGTAGAGACCATCTCTGCTTTTGAATGCAGTTTTCCATTCGTCTCCTGGACGAATTCTAATTTGATGATAGCCACTTCGAAGATCAATTTTGGAAAACAGGGTAGCTCCATGCAGTTGGTCGAACAAATCATCAAGTCGCGGTATAGGAAACTGATACTTGACGGTAATTTTGTTGACAACTCGGCTATCAACGCACATTCTCCAACTACTATCCTTTTTCGGTACTAAAAGGACTGGTACAGCACAAGGACTAACACTTTCTCGAATCAATCCTTTTTTAAGCAACTCCTCAACCTGGCGTTGAATCTCGTCGTGTTCTTTGGGACTCATTCTGTACACCGATTTATTTGGAATGACAGCTCCAGGGATGAAGTCAATAGCATGTTGGATATCTCGCTCCGGAGGTAACCCATAAGGAATCTCATCAGGTACAACATCCTTAAAGTCAGCGAGTATTTCCTTAATCTCCTGTGGAAGAACTGTTTCTTTGTTGACTTCACACACAAGGATAAGGCTCGTGTTATGAGCTTCTTCTGCGGACAATCTGAGTTGCTTCCTGGAAATGAGAACCTCGAGAGGCTTTGATTCTTTCTTCCCTTTGTTTAGTTCACTTGGGAATAGAGGTGTTAACTTGATTCTTACTCCATTTTTGATGAAGGAGTAAGTGTTGGTATAACCGTTGAATAGAGCACGACGGTCATACTGCCATGGTCTTCCTAGTAAGAGGTGGCAAGCATCCATAGGAATTACTTCACACCAAGTTTCATCTTGGTATTTCTGCCCAATGGAAAAATTCACAAGACATCGTCTAGAAACTTTCACCTCATTTCCTTTATTAAGCCACTGCAATTTGTAGGGGTGAGGATGTTCTTGTGTTGGCAGTTTCAATTTCTCCACCATGTAAGTGGATATGACGTTTTCACAACTTCCACTATCAATGATAACATCACAAATTTTACCTCGCGTAGTGCAGCGGGTGTGGAAGATGTTGTGCCTTAGCCACGACTCTTCTTTAACTGTCGTTGTATGCAGACTACGCCTAACCACCAGTAGTTCGCCTTGATCAGCAGGGGTGGTTTCTTCATCATATACGGGTTCCTCATCAAAGATGGGTCCTTCATCAAGGACTGGTTCCTCATCCTTTTCAGAAACTTCATGGGCTTCTCCGTCGATGATGGTAATGACTCTACGGTTTGGACAATTAGAAGCAATGTGTCCAAATCCTTGGCATCAGAAACATTTGGTCACTCTCAAGTTGACCTCTGTATTGGATTTTGGAGGTGTTGGGTTGTTGGTTGTTGGTCGCACGAGGGTTTCGGACTGGTTGTTGGCTACTTGATGTGCTAGGTTGTTGGGTTTGTGGTCTGCGAGTATTTGCAGTATTCCTGTAGAGAAAAGAGGAGGAAGGTTGATATGAAGACCTTCTGGGCTGATGCTTCTCGATTCGGAGGGATAGTCGAATAGCATCATCTACGGTTTCATATTGCTGAAGTTGGACTTGTTGAGCAATATCAGCATTTAAACCTCCAAGGTAGCGGGCAATGGTTTGCTCCTCTCTCTCTTGAATGTCACACTTCATCATTAATTGCTCAAACTCCCTAGTGTATTCTTCTACAGACATGTTCTTTTGGTGAAGATTCTGTAGTTGAATAAAATTATCTTGAACAAAATGAATAGGTAAAAACTTACGATTCAATTCCTTTCTCATTTTTTCCCATGTCCGGATTTTGCTTTTTCCTTCCCTTGCTCGCTTCTTCTTTAAGTTTTCCCACCAGATGGAAGCATGCTTTTTCAATTTGAGAGCGATAATTTTGACCTTTTTGTCTTCGGGTATATCTTTATACTCGAATATCCGCTCTACGGTTTGTAGCCAGTCTACAAAATCATCTGGCTGTAGCTTCCCTTCAAATTCTGGGATTTCCACTCTGATATCATCTGATCGGAAGGCTTGTCTTTGCGTTCGACGATTGCTGGTTGATGCGGAATCACTACTATCAGAATCGTAGCTTTGGGCTGCTCTTTGCTCCTCTAGCTGTATTTGTTGAGCATTTACAGTTGCTTGCAACTGTTCAATTTGTTGCCTCAATTCTTCAATTGTAATTTCGTGAGTTGGTCTGCGTCTAGGTGCCATTGTGTGGGTTTTAGGAAGTATGAGGGTAAATTGGTAAATTTAGAGGTATGAGGGTAAATGGTAATTTTGGAGGTATGAGAGGCAAAATGGTAATTTGATGGAGTGTAGGGGTAAATTTGTAATTTTATAAGGTAGAGGGTAAAAATGGTAATTTATGGAGTGTAGGGTAAAATGGTAATTTTAGGAAGTGTAGGGGTAAAATTGTAATTTTAATGAAGTGTAGGGACTGAAATTTCGAATTTCGGAATTTATAGGGGCTTTTATGCAAATTTTAAAAACTTACACGATTAGGACACGTGGCAACACATGAATGGCTGACATGGCGTTGACTGGCACGTGGCAGTTTTGGATTGGAGGAGTAACTGACGTGGCAGGTGACGTGGCACGCTGACTGGGCAGGGGAGACTTATGCTGACATGGTGTTGACCGGACACGTGGCACAGTCTGATTGGCTGACGTGGCGCTGACGTGGTCGTCTTCAACCTCTGGCAGGCGCGTGGCGGCGCGTGGAAACTGGACACCGGCGCGTGGCTATATTGCGGTGGCGCGTGGCGGCGTTTCACGGCGAGGGCTTCTCCTGGCCTAGGTTTTTGGACCTTCTGAACACGATGGCGATGTCAGTTTTCCCAAAAAACGATCAGAGATGGGACTTTCGATGTCTGGCAAAATTGAAGTTTGCCGAAAAACTCGAAAGTGAACCTCTGGCTCGAATTCAGGCTTTCCCTTGACTCTGGAACCTTGCTCTGATGCCAAATATGGCTCAGAAACTAAAAGGATTAGAGAGAAAAGAGAGAAAAGAGAAGAACTTGTTGTTCTTGCATTCAATGGAATTGTGGTGTGTCTTACAATGCTGATGATACTCCTATTTATAGTAGGAATTCTAGAATTAAATAAAGAATGTGGTACAATTAAATAAGGAAAAGAAAACTTGAATTATGGAGGTGAGCTGGAGGTGAGTTGGAAAAGTATGATGGTGGGGGCCTTATGATGATGGTGGGAGTCTTGGTGGAAGATGCTGTTGGGGTTTGTTGGATTTCAGATCATTTGATATGGTAAAATTATGATAATTGATAGGACAAAAATAACAACACATAATAATAATAAAAAATTATCATTGTAATCGTTTGACTAATAATGAACAACATAAGTAAAATAATATAAAATTTAATAAAATATCTAATATTAATTATCATAATATAATTGATATCAAATTTAATGATTTTATTGAAATTAAAAATATGACATTTCCTTTTTAAAATAACTAAGTTGGTTAGTTATTACATTTTTTTGTTATAAAATAAATATAAATAGGAATATATGTGTCTTTTTTAATATTTTGTATATGGGATAATGGTTTTCTAATTAACAAAAATTAAAGATATTGTCTTATCCATATTTGCTTAATTTGCATTGTTCTCGAATCTTTTTTAAATGAAACATGAAATAAAAATATTTATTTTGTTTAGTTTCATAATTTTTAAGAATCAAACGGATCTTAAGATAAAATTGTCTAATTTGTCACATGAAATTTTATCTTATTGTCAATTCCTTTAAGAGATATTGGTTTCAAACTTCAACCTTTTTACTCTCAAAAGTCTCCCCATTGTAATGCTCTGTACTGATATTGTGCTTTGAATTGGTAGGAATTGGGTTTCAAAGATTTGAAATATAGATTCTCCATGTTGCGCTTTCAACAATGCATTGTATCATTTTGTTTCAGGATTGACTATTTGATCCATAGATAAAAAGAATATGTGGAATTGTCCTTCTTTAACAAAGTCATCATGTTTACGACAATTTGTGATGTATAATAATGTGTAAAACAAGTTATAACAGTGTGCACTTTTAAGGATTCTGAGATTTTTTTTTTATTTGGCTTGTGTCTTTTTCTTTGGTAATAATAAAAAAACACTTATTGTAATTTATTTGTTTTGTAAAGTTTCATTCCTTATTTTATTTAAAGTTTTCTTGCTAAATTTTCCTCTACCGGCTCTTTCTCTTGTGGACATTGTTAGTAAACAACCTATTAAAGAAGTTGACAGCAGGAAGAAAGGGGGTCACTGAATATTAGAGCCACATGAAGTTGTTAATAATAGTGATAGTCGGTAGATAATTAATTAGAAATCCAAAAATGTATCTGAAAATTCAGAGATATACCAGAAAACCATTAACCTGATTTGCGTTGAGTGGGATGCACTAGACCCATGCGGTAGTGCAATGCAAGCTATATCTTGTAAAGGTGTTGATGACTTTCTTACATTTGGTTTATGCCTCTTTAGTGTGGGACTTATAAGAGAAGATAAATAGGTAGCACTATATGTCAAAATAAAATGTAAGTAATTCGAGGACTTAAATTACATCTGTCAACCAAAAACATGCCATAGTATACTGGAACTTGAAAGTTTGTCTTCAGCTTATAAAGTCAATGCGCACTTCAAAACTCTTCTCAAAGCAATGAAATCACTTTGACATGTAGGAATGAAAAATTAAGCACAAAAACACTTTAACCAAGTAGGAAAATGGCACCTCCCTAGCAGACACGGTAGTACTTATGCCCCAAAGAGAATATTAATCAAGTTTACAATCAATTTTATTATGTAGAGCCCCCTTTCATGTAGTTTTCTTCATGAACCATGATGCATCATCAATGCTCCATTGTGAATATAAAACAAAAATCATAAATGCTCCATCATTTTATAGACTATATTCCCTTTGTTCAGAAATCATGTGTTGCAAATACAGTATTCGGTCCTCTTGATTCAGATCATTGTCATGTCAAGAGATTTGAAATCCATTATGGAATAAGCAACAAAATTGAAGCCATTGTATGTTTAGATCAATATATTTGTTCAGTAACTCGTCGCCTTGCTACCAGTACCAATAGTCGTGCTACATTATTGAATATATGTCAAAGTTAACAGCTGCAGATAGATCAACCAAACTAAGTATAAATGATTAAGCGGCGTAATTATATAACCTTTATAAAAAGCATAATGATGATTAAATTCAAAGAGCCAACTCACCAGACACAATCTACCAGTAATGATCATGCATTTGTATAATTTTACAATCTGCCAATAATGATCAAACACTTCTGACAATCATGCCTCCTCATGTAACAAAAGTCACAATAGGTCACTATAACTGACACTGATAGTCCCACATTGAAGAGTTTAGGTTAAGACACAGATTTATATATCTAAAGGCTGAGGCCTAGGCTTATGACCTTACTTGAACAGGATCTGTTCTATTGGATCGTATCTGTCTCCTTGAGATAGGAACCTATGTCTTGGATGGTCACTCGGTTGTTTGACAGATCCAAATTTTTACACCATTCTATATTTTTTTTGCACATTTGTTATTGAAAAAACAAAAGTAACAAAATGAAATATGAAACCGATGAAAGTAGTTTTTGTTAGCCTAGGAAACCATTTGAGGTTGGGCGAATGCCCCATTCAAAGTGGCTTTGTTTTGTGCAGTTTCAACGTGCCCCATTTGACACTACTGCAAGTGCCCTAGCTTTCATAATGTTAATTTTATTTATTTTTCACTCTCAATTTCTTCTAGTTTTAACTATACTTTTTAAAACTAAATCATTAATGAAACCAATAAGGATACTAGTTAGAGATTATTAACTCAAACGTATTTACTTCAAAATTTATCTAATAAATAGTTTAAATGTTTTAAAAAATAGATTAAAATCAAATTATAAAAACTTCAAATCGATTTTTTTCATTGATTAGTGAATTACAAATCCAACCTTGAACATCATGCTAATAAATTATAATTTTATTTTCTAACAGATTCGAGTAAAGTCAATGGTTTAGCATTCTCATCAATTGATTATCTAGAAAGTACTTGTTAATTTTTAAAAAATTGACATTGCAAATTAAATTTTCCATAAAAATTTCTTCGATCCTAATTTAATGAAAACAACAAATTAGTACTAGGCTCTTGTTAATTTTCGTATGGCAATATTTTCACCACTCTGATTGCAGGTAAGGATAACAATTGCTACAACAAAATTACAGGAAATATGGATTTTATTGCATGCACATAAGAAACACTTCAAATTTCCACTCTGAAGAATCCAAAGACAGGATAGCAATGATTCTCACCAATATAAGAAGGATAAAGACATACCCGGAAGCGCTGATGATGGAGTAACAGCCATTTCTTTCTTTATCAACACCGGTTGGGCGATTTCTCTCTCTAAGCCTTCTTTTCTATTCTGTGTTTTTTTTTCTGATGGAAGAATAACACTTGGTGTGAAGGAGAGAGAGGACCAACCCTATTTATACATAATTGTCTTTAATATGGTACGTCCATCATATACCATATCAACGCTTGCGATCAATGCATTTTGTAACCGTTTTGTAGTGGTTAATTATTAATTGGGTCACATCAATAGTTGTAATTGTTCACATGAATAGTTGTAACTATTCACATCAATAGTTGTAACTATTCACATTAATAGTTGTAACTAATAATATTTCCATTATGTGGGAATATATTTCTAACATTCTCCCACTTGGCCCGATTAATCATAATATGCATGTTCAATACATCTCTTGCATTGACCATCATAAAATGATAAGTTGTCAAATGCGAGTTATGGCGGTATTGCATTATTGATTCAACGCATTCCCTTCCATATACTACGTCATCAACAACTCATCATATATCATTCATAATATATAGGAAATATAATGGTCCACATAATGTCTTAGAAAGACTTTCTGGTTAGATTTCATAATGTATATACAACCATAAGATAACAAGAAAACATAATATATTGTCAGAAACACAAGTGAGCTCAGAATGTCACACATCAATAATCCTTAATACAACCAAGGCCCACACTTTCAACATGTTCTTTAAATAGTTTTGGTTGCAACCCTTTCGTCAAAGGGTCTGCCATCATTTGTTCAGTTCTGATGTGCATTATTGACACTCTTTGTTTCTGAACCTCCTCTTCAATGACAAAATATTTCAACTCTAAATATTTGGCACCTTTAGAGTATTTGTCGTTTTTAGAGAAGAATACTGCTGCAGAATTATCACAATAAATTTTCAGCGGCTTGCTAATGGTGTCGACAACCGCAAGCCCTGAAATAAAGTTCTGCAGCCATAATGCATGAACTGTGGCTTCAAAACACTCCACAAATTCTGCTTCCATAGTGGATGAAGCAACGATAGTCTGTTTGGCACTTTTCCATGATTTGGCTCCTTGAGCCAACATAAATAAGTAGACAAAAGTTGACTTTCTACTATCAAGACATCCACCAAAATCCGAATCCGCATATCCAATCACTTCCAATTCATTGGATCTTTTGTACATGAGCATGTAATCCTTCGTGCCTTGAAGGTACCTTAAAACTTTCTTTGCAGCTTTCCAACAACAGAAGCATATGGAATTACTTCCATCTTTTTCCGTTCAACATCATTCTTTGGGCATTGCATGAGACTAAATTTATAACCTTTCTATACAGGAACAATCCCAGGTGAATACTTACTCATATTGAATCTCTCAAGAACTTTCTCAATATATCCTTTCTGAGATAGTCCTAACAATGCTTGTGACCGATCACGGAATATTTCTATTCCTATCACATAGGACGCATCTCCCATAACTTTCATTTCGAAGTTCTTTGAGAGAAAATCTTTAGTCTCATGCAATATCGATAAATCATTCGCAACAAGTAAGATATCATCAACATAAAGGACTAGAAAAATGAACTTACTCCCACTGATCTTTTGGTATATACACCAATCAACAGTGTTTTCCTTAAATCCAAAAGATGTAACAATGGTATTAAACTTTATATACCATTGTCGGGAGGCTTGCTTAAGTCCATATATTGACTTTTTAAGTTTACACACCAACTTTCTTTCACTTTCCATGGAAAAACCTTTGGGTTGATCCATATAAACTTCTTCCTCAAAATCACCATTAAGAAAGGTTGTTTTCACATCCATTTGATGTAGCTCTAAATCATAATGAACTACTAATGCCATAATTATCATAAATGAATCCTTTTAGAGACGGGTGAAAAAGTCTCTTTATAATCGATGACGTCTTTCTGAGTGTAACCCTTGGCAACGAGTCTGGCTTTATATCGTTCGACATTACCACTAGAGTCCCGTTTTGTCTTAAAGACACACTTATAACCGACTCTTTTAGAACCTTCTGGTAATTGAACGAGTTCCCAGGCATTGTTCTATTCCATGGATTTTAGCTTTTCCTTCATAGCTTCTATCCATTTATCAGATTCAATACTTTCTATGGCTTGTGAAAACGAAACTGGATCTTTATAGATTCCAACATCATGATCTAATTCTTGCAAATAAACCACAAAATCATTCAGAATAGCTGACTTTCGTTCCCTTTGGGATCTTCTTAATTCTATTCCTTCTGGTTCTTGTACATTAGTATTTTGCAAGTTAGTATCTTCCGGGAGAACTATTTCATTCAAATGTTGTTCATCATTGCTATCATGTTCTACAACGACTGGAACAACATTAGGTGAAATAGTGGAAGGAGGAATAATTACGGACAAAGGAATATTTACCAAAGTCTCCTTTATTTCCACAACTTCCCTTTTAGAACTCCCACTAACTTCGTCATTCTCAATGAATCTAGCATTACCAGTTTCTACAATTCTCGAACTATGGTTTGGACAATAAAACACATACCCTTTAGACTTCTCAGGATAACCAATGAAGTACCCACTAACAGTTCGAGAGTCTAGTTTTCTTTCATGTGGATTATAAACTCTTGCTTCGGCTTGGCAACCCCAAACATGCAGGTGCTTCAAGCTAGGCTTCCTTCTTGTCCACAATTCAAAAGGAGTCTTTTGAACTGCCTTACTAGGAATCCTATTTAGCAAGCAAGTCGCAGTTTTAAGCATATAAGTCCACAAATTTCTAGGTAATGTGGAGTTACTCATCATACTCCTTACCATATTTAATGAAATACTTTTCTCCATTAAAGGCCGGAATGTCCATTGACCCACAAATATCAGTGTATATAATTTCTAAAAGTTGGGTGCTTCTTGTAGCATTTTTCTTATTATGTTTGGTTTGCTTTTCCTTAATGCAATCCACACATAACTCAAGGTCATTTAAATCTAAATTTGGCAAAATTTCATCCTTCACTAATCTCATGATTCTTTCTTTAGATATATGACCTAATCTTTTATGCCACAAAAAAGCAGAACTTTCATTCTCGATGCCACATTTTAAACCAACATTGAAAACAATGTTAAGCAGTGATTCAGCAAAAACATTATCAAGTTTCAATTTATATAAACCATCCATAAGAATACCAGAACCAATAAGATCAGCATTCTTATATAAATTGAAAACTCCAGATCCAAACATAAGCTTAAAACCATTATTATCCAACATAGAAACAGAAATAAGGTTTCTAGACAATGAAGGCACATAAAAGGTACGTAATAGGTCTAAATGATAACCACTTTCTAAGACCAGACGATAAGTCCCTACGCCTTCAATTGAAGATTTCTTTCTGTTTCCCATAAAGAGAAAACGATCTTCATTTGGATTTATAGTTCGGATCGTAACGAATCCCCGCAAGTTGTTGGAAACATGAGTTGTAGCACCAGAGTCAAGACACCAAGTGTTATTAGGAACTTCAACTAAATTTGATTCGAAACTTACGAAAAATAAATAATTACCCTTCTTTTCGAACCAAGCTATACGTTTAGGACATTGAACTTGATAGTGACCAAACTTCGTGCAGAAGTGGCACTTGATGTCCTTTTATTCCTTATTTTCTTTCTCCTGCCCATCTTTCGCAGGTGCTTTCTTTTTCTTAAAGTGTATTGACTTTGCTTTTAATCCTTTCCTAGCTTTCTGACCCATGAGATTAATAGAGTGACTAGCATTATTCCTTAATCGTCCTTCCTCCTGAACAAGCATACTGGCCAATTCATTAACATTCCACTTATCCTTAATAGTGTTATTGTTAATTTGAAATGGCCCATATTCAGGAGGCAACGAGTTCAAAACAAACTGAACCAAGAATGAGTCCTCAACCGTAAGTCCCAAGGTCTTTAGTTTTACTGCAAGATTAGTCATCTCAATAATGTGCTCTTGCATAGTTCGCAACCCATCAAACTTCATGGTCGTGAACTGTGCCATAAGAGTACCAGCAATGACTTGTCTGCTAAACGGAAACGTTCTTCCACAAACTGCATATATTCCTTAGCACTTTCTGTTTGTGAAATAATTGACTTAATGTTGTTGGCAACAGTCATCTTAATAAACATAAGGCTCAACCTGTTACTTTGCTTCCATGTTTTATGGTGTAATTTTTCTGCCTCACTACTGGTTTCAATAATAGCAGTGGGTTCATCCTCAAGGAGTGTCAAGTCAAGATCCATAACACCTAAGTGGAATTTGACTTGTTCACACCATTCAGCAAAATTCTCACCAATAAACATAGTAACAGATGATGCATGAGAATTCATGGAAACAGCCGCAATAATAACATACTTTCTTAATTGCGGTTTGAATAAAATCATACCAGTATAAAATAGCACTCCTTTGGGTAGTTACTATAATATACTAAACATAATTAAATACCATAACATTAATAGGCAAAACATATTTTCAATTAAATATATATCTGTTATCTTTGGATAATCAAAATATATTTAATTAAAATATTAATTTACCACATAATGTCACTAATTATAGAATATGATTCTC
>PYAF01001767.1:259186-295923 GCA_007407185.1 Glycine tomentella
GGGTAGTTACTATAATATACTAAACATAATTAAATACCATAACATTAATAGGCAAAACATATTTTCAATTAAATATATATCTGTTATCTTTGGATAATCAAAATATATTTAATTAAAATATTAATTTACCACATAATGTCACTAATTATAGAATATGATTCTCCTTTGGGTGAATCCTTCCTTTCCAATAATTAGCAACATCAATTTATCCAATTTATTTCAATAATTGGTATTTCATAAATACATGGATAAATGACAATTTTATGCATGCCATAACATTCTAATTTGGCCACTTTGGTGACTAACAAATTATAATCATAATGCATGCAAATACATAAGTATCATATTATTTTCACACTTCTAGTTTGGTCACTTTGGTGACTAACAAACCATGACATAATGCGTGAAAATAACTAATCAAATAATTTCATGATATAATCATAATATAATTCATCAATAAATATTTTAAAATAAAATATTATATACAGCGGAAGTCATGCCTTTATACATTCTTCATTAATCAACAATACATAACTTTTGGTACAAATATTTATCATCAATTAAAGTCATCATTCCCAACAACCATTTTATCATCCAATTGTAAAATAAAGCTTGTTGAAGTAAACTTATAATTATAGATCTTTATTTTACAAAAGGAGCAACACATCATATAAAATATATACATAAATAGTACCAATCTCATATACACATCATGTTTACCAATTGATCCATCCGTAGAATTCAAACAGATATGCATATGACAAATAAACATTTATATTCAATCATTATATAAGGAAAATCATGAATTCCTAAACAAGTGCTCTGATACCACATGTTAGAATAACTTAATATATCATGTTCATAAAACATAAAGCAAGAACATGATAAAGGATCTTTGAAAATCATGATTCTCACCAATATAAGAAGGATAAAGACATACCCGGAAGCGCTGATGATGGGGTAACAATCATCTCTTTCTTTATCAACACCGGTAGGGCGATTTCTCTCTCTAAGCCTTCTTTTCTATTCTGTTTTTTTTTTCTGATTGAAGAATAACACTTGGTGTGAAGGACAGAAAGGATCAACCCTATTTATACATACTTGTCTTTAATCTGGTACATCCATCATATACCATATCAACGCTTGAGATCAATGCGTTTTATAACCGTTTTGTAGTGGTTAATTATTAATTGGCCCACATCAATAGTTGTAACTGTTCACATGAATAGTTGTAACTATTCATATCAATAGTTGTAACTATTCACATTAATAGTTGTAACTAATAATATTTCCATTATGTGGGAATATATTTCTAAGAACGTGTTCTAGAAAACTAAGCACATAATTCCATCTTCCCAATGCACAAAACGCAAAAGATACAGTTTTGTTACTTCTGTATGTTACGCCTCGGAATGAGAGAATATCTGGTGCAACATGTACCAAAACATGTCCTAAATTGAATGAGGGGTTAACTTCTCCAAAGAAAAATAAAGTGCAAGAGTCCAAATTTTACACAACTAAATGAGAGATATGTGCTCATTGTTCAATAATGTAGAATATGAAGCACGTATACCATTGTTGTTAAAAAGTAGTGTCGAAACGGTTGAAATGGCCGTTTCTACGTTTTAACAAGCAAAAACGTGTCAAAACGGGCGTTGAAACGAAAATCGGGTGAAACAGGTTGAAATGTCGAGTCAACTTGGTAAACTCGGTTGACTCGGCGAGTTTACCGAGTTGACTCAGTGCCTATAAAAAAAAATCCCCTTCATTTCAGCTTATTTTACACACGCTAGGGTTCTGCTTCTCTCTTCTCTCTCGCGCTGCTTGTCACTCCCTCCCAAAGCTCTCGCGTAGCTTCTCTTTTCTCTCTCGCGCTGCTTGTCACTCCCTCCCAAAGCTCTAACGCAGCTTCTCTCTCGCTCTACTTCCCCTGTTCCGGCTGTTCTCTGTGGACCTGTGGGGGGTTCCATTCTTCCTTCTCTCTCGCTGCCGCTGAATCAGGAGGCCAGGTAAGTGGCTCTTCTCTCTCGCTTTGTTCATTGACTGCACCGTCTTTTGATATCATTGAAGTGAAGAAGGTGCCATGATGGCACTCGTACGAATTTAAAATTCGAAGCATAAATTTGCAAGAGCTTTAGGCTTTAGTACCTTACGAATTTTAATTAGATATGTTTTTCTCTACTTGAGCCATATCACAAAGTTTCTTTTTGTACCCCTATTATTGTTTTCTGCAGTTTTCGGATTTTTTTTGGGCTTATTTTAGTATGTAGTAAACTCTTACGTTTCATATTTTTACGTTTTTGCTCACCCTCACCGTTTTGGCGTTGACACTACGTTTTAACAACATTGACGTATACATTTTGGTCTACCATTATTTTTGGACATATATGTTAGAAACCTACCTTCCCTCAATTTTTTTATTTTAATTCTTCGACTAATTTCAGTGATATTAACTTTCGGTTATTCCTCAAACTAAATTAGTATTTGCAATATAAGAGGGGAGAGAAAACTAGTGTAATATGCTTTGAAAGTGCCAATGAAGCAGTCAAGAAGCTAAGCACAGATCCTGCACCCTTTGCCTGCAATGAGACTATATGAATCTTGTATGATAATAAATAGTGGCCATAGAACAACAATCTTAAATTTTTAACTCATACCACACCTGAGAATAGTGTAAATCACGACTAGGATGACCAAGCAAGCCAGCATAATTCAATTCCTTCACTCGAGGATGGGAGGCAAGGAACTCTGCAATCTTCTGTGCATTATCCTGCACAAGATCTTCACTCAAAAATGACAATCATAATTCATAACACAGAAAACGGTCAACATAAAAGACAATGACATGCCAAATGGATCTGGAACCCTTAGGATATCACATAATCAGCACATAGCAGATTATGAGACCATAAAAATTTGACATCCTGTCTCTACAAAAATTTAACCTTCTAGACAACATAAAAAACGAACTTCCGTAGCTTTATGGTTTCAAGGTAAATTCAAAATCCAATTTTAAACTCTAAAAGCATAATCAGAGAAAGTATGATAATTTAACAGAACAATGAGAAATGTATGGGGATTGAAGATGTAAGACATTATTAGACTGTTGACCAAAATTACAATTAGTACATGCATGTCTCGTCATAACACCATCCAAGCATATAATTATGCCGTAAGGATGTAAACGGCTTGAATTTCTATATGAAATATTGTTAAAGGAGCTATTCAGCTTCAAAATCAAAAGTATAAAAGACTTGTGAGTTGTGAATATGTGAATAATGTGAAGCAGAACCCAAATCACCAAGCACAAAGCAAATTCTGAAAATTCATTAAATATTCAAGCAAATGACTTGTGAGTTGAAAAAGAGGGGATATTTATATCCCGTCTACAAAACTAATTCTAACAACTAAGATAGTATCAAAATAGAAATAGACTGCGAAAGGATTTTTCATTAAAATAAAAAGATAAAATTCGTAACTGATAAAATTTAAAATCTGAATATTTGAAGCCCTAGTCCCAAGATGAATAAATGTATTCAATGACTACAATATCCTTATCGCACTAGGTAGAGTCAACTATATGGATCACACAAAGCCATTGGTTTAGTTAAAAATAAATAATCAAGGATATTATTTACCATGAGCTCCTTTTAATCAATTCCTCAGATGTCCTTTTTGGTCTCCCTCTCCTTTTCTCAGGAAGAAAAGCCATTCAAACTACTCTCCTCACTAATGCTTTCAGAGGCCTTATTTGCACGTGCCCAATGCACTTAACAGATTTTTGTTCTCTTTTTTGTCAATAGGTGTCGCAGTCACACTAATATCTCCTCGTGCACAATCAAACTCCTGAGATGAATCCCTATTCCCTAATTAAAATAACCCTCACTGTCACTCTCTCTCTGAATTCATTTTATGTATCTTCTTCATTCTTATGAACTTATTACATGAAATACAATAGATTGAACTTAAGGTATTGTTGCGCTCTCGGCAAGTATACTGGTCGTACAAGTAATAAAGTAGTAAGAAAGATATTGTCCCATGAGGATTGTTTGACCAATTAGATCATAAATTGTATCGATAGGTTGGAAAATAAAGAATTTGATAAATTGTTGTCGTTGTGTGTGTAAAATTAAATTAAAAACTAAACATGAACATAAGGTATTATAAAAAAGTGATTAAAGTTGTACCAATACGTGAATGAATGTAGTCAAGGCAACCCACACTCAATACTCTCGACATTCTTACAAGGATTGTTTACTATGTTCATCTAGCTCAAATTATTCAATACATGCATCTTCATTCAATATTAGTTAAGCCTAATCCCTTAGTGACATGAACTCTTTAACCCTTTTCAAAACCCTAATCCCTTAGTAGCCTTTATTAGGTTAAGCATTAAGTGATGCATTAAAAAGGATTGCAAGCATACATCTCTATCCCTAGACAATATAAAGCTTGTCACTTTACCCAATGTTGATAAAACGTAGTGTCAACGCCGAAACGGTGAGGGTGAGCAAAAACGTAAAAACATGAAACGTGAAACGTAAACGAAACGTAAGAGTTTACTACATACTAAAATAAGCCCAAAAAATCCAAAAACTGCATAAAACAATAATAGGGGTGCAAAAAGAAACTTTGTGATCTGGCCCAAGTAGAGAAAAACCTATCTAATTAAAATTCGTAAGGTACTAAAGCCTAAAGCTCTTGCAAATTTATGCTTCTAATTTTAAATTCGTACAGTGCCATCATGGCACCTTCTTCACTTCAATGATACCAAAAGACGGTGCAGTCAATGAACAAAGCGAGAGAGAAGAGCCACCTACCTGGCCTCCTGATTTAGCGACAGCGAGAGAGAAGGAAGAATGGAACCCGCCACAGGCCCACAAAGAACAGCCGGAACAGGGGAAGCAGAGCGAGAGAGAAGCTGCGCAAGAGATTTGGGAGGGAGTGGCAAGCAGCGTGAGAGAGAAGAGAGAAGCTGCGCGAGAGCTTTGGGAGGGAGTGACAAGCAGCGCGAGAGAGAAAAGAGAAGCAGAACCCTAACGTGTGTAAAATAAGCTAAAATGAAGGGGAATTTTATTTTTTTATAGGCACTGAGTCAACTCGGTAAACTCGCCGAGTCAACCGAGTTTACCGAGTTGACTCGACATTTCAACCTGTTTCACCCGATTTCCGTTTCAACGCCCGTTTTGACACGTTTTTGCTTGTTAAAACATAGAAACGGTCGTTTCAACCGTTTTGACACTACGTTTTAACAATGACTTTACCTAAATTCAAGCATAGAATCTCAATATTCCAATTGCAAACCCTAGCTCTTGATACCTAACTAGATTGATCAGTTCTAGAGAGGTATAAATAACCATTCACACAAAGTAAAGTGAAACAACTTGGCATTAATGAACAATAGCATTCAATCCAATACAAATGAAGACTACATTGAGTGTTTGGCCCTAACTACAACAAGAACTAGCCAAACCTAATCATGGATGGCCTTGGCACAACAAAAAGAAGCATGCTCTGCTGATATGAAGCAAAGAGCAGAGGAGAAGATGGAGGAACCACCTTCACTCACACCCAAGCCCTAGGTCAGCTCCAAGCTCTCTTTTCTCTTCCTTTGGTGAATATTTTCGTCCAAAAGTCCCTAAACCAGAAGTGGGCTTGGATATTTATACTTGGGGAAGTGAAATCTCAAGTTTAGCCCTTGACAGCTCTGTAGATCTGTAGAATCGAGTCATGACGCGGATCGCGCCAGTTCTTTGACTGTGGCGCTGACCGCGTGGCAAGTGCCGCTGATCACACTAGATCCAATCAGTGGTTCCTTTCTTGGTCTCGCGCGGATCGCATTGGACTTGGCGCGGCTATGGCCAAAAACCCGAGGAACTTCATTTTCCAGAGCAGCAGCCACGTGGAACGTGTGGGTCTTAACACGATTGGCGCCATTTGGTGATCTTGGCGTTGGTGGCACGGCACATGGTGCAGATCGCGCCAGAAACCCGTGGAGATGCCATTTCTAGAGCATCACCCGCGCGGGTAGCGCGGTGATTGGCACGGATGGTGCCATTGCTCCCCAGCTGGCGCTGGTCGCGCTGGACGCGGCGTTGGTCACGCCAGAACTTCTCTTCTGCTTCTTTGCATTCCTTTTACCCAAATTCACCTGCTAATCACTTCAGTTTGACCAAAATATATCATCGAGGTAAACTTGTCACATTCACACCAAATGGAAGCTTTTATCATGAATTTTAATGCATTTAATGACCTAATTGAGCTTGAAAATATTATGTGTTAGGCACATATCAGGTACTCAAAAAGATCCATGTGTATTTTTCTCAGAAAGTGACAAGCAAGACATGGCACCAATATTATTATATAAATAGAAAAAAGTAGCACCTGTTGCTTTTCAATTCGTAGGGCCATTGTCTTGATTCCTCGCAAACAAAGCCAACAGTCAAATGGTGCTAAGCCTGAACCCTCTACATTTTGCAAGAAATACAATTCCTTTCCCAAACTTAAGATTGACAAGAGGCAACCATCCAAGAGGGAATGCAAAGTGAGTAATGAGTACTGATCCACACCACATCAATTAAAAGAATAAATATGAAAATGAAAACTCCATTAGAAGTAAAATTGCAACTAGTTTACGAAAGAATAAGATCTTTAACTCAACTTTGGCTTAAATAAAGCTTATCAACATCAACATCAACAGCACCTTTAACCCAAGCTAATTGAGGTAGGTGGTAGATGAACCCAATGATAGATACGAGGATGTTGAAAAAAAAAAGTTAAATTCTAATTCCTTAGTGACTTTAACCCTTTAACCCATTAAAGACCCTAATTCCTTAGTAATCTCTCTCGGATTAAGCATTAAGTTAGATGCATCAAATCATAAGCAATCATACATTTCTATTCCTAGATAATGTAAAGATGGTCACTTTTACCGCAATCAGAAATTAGAATCCCAAAATTTCTATTGTGAACCCTAACCTTCACAAATCTTATCAGAGTGGTCAAGTCTAATAAAGATAAATGTTTTTCAAAACAAGGTAAAGTGAAATAACTTAGCATAAAAGAACAGCAGCAACCAATCCAAAACCAAAGGGGTTTACATCAAGTTTGTGACCCTAACTACAATAAAGAACTAGCAAGACCTATTCATGTATGATCTCAAAAGCACAAAACAAAACATACTCAGCTGAAGAACATCAAAGCAAAAAAAGAAGAGAAGCATCTCTTCAATCTTGGTCTTCAATCTCCTTAACCTAATTCCACCCCTTTGGTTCTGATATTTTCAAGTGTGAAAAGTCCTCTCTCAGCTTTGTGAGTTGCTATTTATACTTAGGGAATGAAATCCCCCAAAATACCCTCAGTAGAGTGCATTGTGAAATGGAACTTCTGAAACCCGTGTCGTCTAGATTCCCGCGCCGTTCGCTCAACTACATAACAGGCCTGGCGCCAGTTGCGCCAACTCCCATGCCAGTCGCGCCACTTGACAGAGAGTTTAACACTTAATTCTTTTCTTTGATGCGGACTACGCCAATTTTCGCGCAGTTCGTGCGACTTGATAGAGAGTTTAGTACTTAAGTCTTTTCCTTGATGCGGAACGCGCCAGTTCCGCGCTGTTAGCGCAGGAACCTTTGCTTGGACTTTCTTGCTCTTGCTCTCTTCACTTCTCTTCATGCACTTTTCTGCTATGAAAATACATAAAATGATTGAGAGTATGATTGAGAAGAAATCATTGATACTTCCAGCATATGTAGACAATTATTGCTCATTTGTGATCAATTCCTTACTTCTTTTAACTTGGAAAGCATTATATTATATGCTAGATGCATATCAAAGATTTGTACAGAAAATCATGAAAAAAAAAGTTCTTTTCACTATTCATGTACAGATCTTTAAAAATATGAAAGAAAATGCAAAAATAAGGTGGCATTTATCATTATTTGTAAAAAAGATGGAAAAAAACATGTTTTGTCAAACTGGCTCTTACTAGAAAAGATGAATAGTTTCATTATTTTGCATCTTGCCATCTATAAACATTAGGGAAAGATTGGAAATCCCATGCTATACTCTAAATAGAAAAACTATGATATTTTCAGTCTAACGAGGATGTGAGACATTAGACTATCTACAAAATCATAATTAGTTCGTGCATGTCCTATCAACACGCCATTCATGCAATTTCTATATGACAATGTTAGACTTAGAAGAGCTGTTCTGCTTCTAAATAAGAAGTACAAAGCCAATCAAAGAAGAGATTATGGAAGAACATTCAGAATATTTGAGTCTCTAAAAACTTTTCTTCATTTTCTTTTGAGTAGTGTAATGTGGATCCCAAGTAACCAAGAAAACCAATCCGAAAATTCAATTTCAAGCAAACTGTTCTCAAGTTTTTGAGGGATATAGTAATAGCAGAACAAAAAAACAATTGGAAAAAGCTTATACCTGTTGAAACAAAGGATAATTAAAAATCCAAAATGTATCTCATAATTCAAAGATATCCCACAAAACCTCTCAATTAATTTTCGTTCTACAAGGTTTGACCAGGCCTAGACAATTGCCTCTTAACAATTTGCGCACTATGACAATCATGCTCTCATAATGTATCAAAAGACACAATAGGATACTAGTACTGACATTGACACCAAGGTTACATAGTCCTACATCGAAGGAGTTTAAGGAGTTTAGGTAGAAACATGAGTTTATATGACTAAGCGTGATTCTTCTTGTCACAACCTTACTTGAACAGGATCTTGAATACGATCTGTTCTATAGGCTCGTACCTTTGTGTCCTTGAGTTCTAAGGAGACAGGAACCTACGTTTGGTTGATGAACCATGACCGTGTGATCAGAGCGTGATTAACGGCCTGATGAGTTTCTCTTAGGAGGAAGTCCCATCTTGGGTTGTAGATGATCGTTTTCAGACACTTCCATATGTCTGGGATGGTCACACGATTGTCTGACAGATCTTACCATTATTTTTTGAAAAAGAAAATTGAGAAAGGAATTGCACTGGATACCTAATTAGACCTATAAGAGTTATTGTTAGCCTGCGAGCTATTGCAAATTTGCAATGTTATGACACAATTGCATGCAAGTTTGTTTGAGTTTAGTGGTGAACATGTGGTTTGTAGAGAAATGCACAAGTGTAACCCTTACCCTTACTTAAGTTGCTCAAAGGAGATGAGATCCTTACTCCATGCACGGCATCCTTTGTCAAGTTTATAATTGTGGGTCATGTACTTACAAAAAGTACATCATAATTCATCAACCATGAGTTACTTTACTCTTCCAATAATCCTTCAGAATTTACCATTCTATAGATGCTCAGCTTATAACAACTTAACGGTGTAATGTTTGAAATCAAAATTGAGATGTGTACAGTCCAAAATAGTAGAATGATACGTGGCCACTTCATAAATGTTAATGTACACGTGGTCACCCTTCATGTCAGCATTGCCTCATTAATAGGCGCTTATTGACATCTTTGATTTTATTTGGTATTGAATTATTGGACAAAAAAAATAGTTGCTAACTTTAAACCTAATCATCACCTCTGTTGTGATGAGTCCATCATATGTCTATTGTCGCTATTTTGCAATTACCACTTATTGTACCCAAAAATAAAACCCCACTCCATAGCCACACAGGAAAAAAATGGTTTGTGATTTCAATATGATGCTTGCATGTACATATTCAAAGTGGGAAGGAAGTACACCTAACGCAAAAGCTTTTTTGGATGCACCTATCAATCCAAATGCGAAATTTTCTTAGGCATCTAAAGGTGATTCTTATTATTATAACAACTTTGTTTTGTGTTGTTAGAATAAACATTTAAACCTAAATCTAATGCATAATTTGCTGTTGTAGGCTTCTTTTATTCCATTGATTTTGGCTATCCATGCAGCCAAGGTTTTCTTCCCATCTAAGGGTAAAGTTATCATGCACAAGAATATAAAGAATAAGGTCAAAACAACCTAAACGTTGTGAAATATGAATACTTAATTTTAAGAATGACAATTGAATGATGTTAATGTTTCAAAATTCATATCGAACCTGTCTGACTAGAAATTTGACTAATAAGTGGGTCGAGCCAATAATCAATTCGAATATGTTATTGGCAAGGTCAACTAACAGTCTTCACACACGTAGTCCAAGGTTCGTCTCTACTCTCTAGTGACTGACTTCATGTGCTTCCCTGGTTTCAAACGATGCTTCCAAGATCTAAACGTGAGTATTCATTCTACATTATTTTAAGTATAAAATAGCAAAAATACGATCTAAGGATTGAACCCAGGACATTAGGGTCTTCAACACATTAGCTTACCAGCATGGTTATTTTCTTAACATATAACATAAATAATACATACATGTTTTTAAATATTATGTTACTTATATTGGTCATTGTGGTTTAATTGTTGATTTATTGGCCTAATATCTCAACCAAATCGACAATCGGTCTTGTTTTTAGTTTTTAAAACATCAAATGATGCTTTAGGAGTGTTGCAAGACATTGTTTTTTCCTATTTTAAAGTTAATGCTTCCATGTAAATCTTCTAAATAATAACTTACTCTTGTAATGTAATTCAAATAAACTACTACTTCGTTGTTGGTTTGTGATTGAATGTATGTTTAATGGAAATTGATTGTAATGGTAGTAATGGAGTCAATTTTTCACATCTGTCTAAAGTCCGAAGAAAATAATTTTTGATGGTTTTTAGTTCTAGAAAATAGTTCAATATCTTTTAAATATTTTATCAAATAATTTTTGGTGATTTTTAACTGCTGGAAAAAAAAATCACTACAAATCTACTGTCACACGAAAGAACAATAAAAAGTCAAATGAGAAAAATACTTTTTCGGACCAAAGCCAATCAACTTATAGTTGAGAAAAACAAAAATCTTGAATATTTTAGTCTGAAAGGTCCTTGAGCTGAATTAAGAAAATGGACAATAAATAGGTAATATTCCACACCAACCAACCACCGCAGTTGCCACTCCCAGAATCTCCTCTTCTGTTCTTTGGATGGGTTTCCTTCTTCACCCTCTTCCCTGAAACCCCATACCCCCATGGCCATGGCACTCGACGCGGCACTCTGGATCGTGAAGATGACATGGATTGCTCTCAGTGGCTGGATTTCTTCTTGTTTAACTGTTGCTGACGAGTTTGCCTCTTCTCTACGCTCTGGCGATATTGGCCCCTTTCATGTGGGTTGATCCAATTACACTCTCTTTCGTCCAAGATGGGTACTTTACTTATTGGGTATGCTGCAAGTTTTGTAATTTTTGATTGCCCTTCAAAATAGGCTTGATTTGATGTAATGGGTATGAGTCAAAATCTCTTTTTTCTTTTTTTTTTTCTTTTTTTTTAAGTCTGGCTTGTGTGTTTTGAGCTGGGGTGAAGTGGTTGGTCCTGGCTTGTGTTTTTTGGGTTGGAGAAAGATGTGTTTGTTGTGTGAGATTCATTGGATTTCCTTGAATTGAGGAACTGAGAGGTTGCTTGTTTAAGGTTGTTTGTTGTTGTATAGCTTGTGGATTGCTTTGAAGCATACTTTGTTTAGGGATGATAGATGAATTTGAATGCTAACTCTAACACGATCATTTGGTTCTCTGTAGTTATTTGATTAGGTCATGATAGAGTTATGTCAGTTAAATTGACTATTTAGATTCATCCGTAGTTAATAGTTGCCATTGAAGTGGTGATTTGATTTGCTTAGTTATTGTTCATTTCTATGCCAGGGGTTTTCTTTTGAGCAGTTTGTTAAATATGGTAACCATTGAGCATTGCTTAGAGATGATTCTTTATTCAAAGAAATATGAGAGCCTCACAGATTTTTTTTTTTTCTTCCTTTTTTCTATTTGGAGGAAGGGTTAAAAAAAGGATCCAATCAATGAGCTTGTGACCTTTGCAAAGACCCTAACGCTACCCTTTCTTTAACCCCAAGCGGTATATACTTCAACTTCTTGACCAATTAGACCATGAGATGTACATTCTGGTGTCCCAGTTGCATCAATTTAGACCTATAAAAAAAATTGAAATTATGTTGAGCTTTGACTCTTTGAGGCTAGTTGGTTTATTCACAATGTATCAGGAAAAAGATAGGGTGAGTAAAAATTGAAAATTTTAAGGGTGCTACTTTTGATTGGATGCGAGGTTATCTAAATACATAGAATTCTTATACTATTTGATTTAGTTGATGATTAGAAAATTCCAGGTATATAGTTGCTCTAATATAATGCTAAACTTGAATATTTTGGCCAAATGGCAAAAATAATTGTTTACTGGTTGCCGAATTGTTTTTAGCTAGACTCCATATACCTTATTCTGTCATTGAGCTGGAATTTGGTTATATATCATCAATTTTGCCTTCATATATTGCATGAGGTATGTGGGGAACACACTTAGTTTGGCATTTTTTTCACTATTACTATTAACAAGCGAAATGTTATGTTGGCTCATTAAATAACTATATGGTCTATTCTCTAATGTGGATTCTGTGTAGGAGTTCATCCATTAATAGAAAAGAATATCGAAGAGTATGTGGGCTCGTTTTTGTATTTGTTGTGAACATGATTATCAAACTCCCGAGTTAAACTTGCAAACTCTTACGTGTTTATGAGTTCAATTATCCTCTGCGAGTTGACTTGTGTACAAACTCTCTTTTAAGTAGACTTGATAGACTCGGTGCAAACTTGGTAACTCTTGAATTTACCACCGAGTCAGCTAAAAAAAATTATACCAAAAAACAAGTCGTTTTGGGTTGTTTTCTGCTCATTTAGGGTTCAACATATCTCCATTTGGTGTATCATTCCTGAATTGAAGAATCTCACCTCTAACAACATCAAACCCTCGTTCTCCAACACCATCAAGCCCTTGATGGGAGTGCTCTACCACTACTATCACTTTCGCAAATTATTATATAGTAGTGATATATTACTACTAGATTTGGTTATTTAAGTGTTGTAGAATTTATGGTTTATTATTTTACTTTATTATATTTGTTGAAATGTTTAATTGATATGTTATTTATAGGTATTTTATTATTATTTTTATATGAAATAGATTCTTACGAGTCGAGTCTATGTAGACTCTCGAGTTTGTAGAACTTGTGATGTTGTTTTTATTATTTTATCATATTTGATTGAACATTTAACTTCCGAAAAGGCTGAACCATCTCTCAATCTGTATTCGTTGCTTTGATCATGTCGTCTAAGTTGTTAAATTCATTCATGAATTATCATCAAACTTACAGTATCTATAGATTTGTTTAGGTTACATTATTGTTCTCTAATTTAAGGAAACCTATTAACTTGTTTAAGAATTATTTCAATCACTAGGTGAGTTTAAGTGTATATAACATCCTCTTTTACATATCATGAAATAGAAACAACAGTGTATTGAAATGAATCATTGCAAAAATAACCGGTTCCATTTATAAATCCAAGTAGAACTTAGTGAAGAATTTTCCAGAATCAGTGTCCAATCGATAAAAATAAAGTATAACGATTGATTAAAGAATTCCTTTCTGTAAAGCAGGAGAAAAAATCAAAAATAAGAATTTCTTTCAGCGAAGCTGTAGAGGGAGAAAAAAAAAAGTTGTGTTTGTGCATTTGTGTTCATTGTTTTCCAGATTATCACGTCCTCTTAGGGTTTGGTCATTCACTGCCGTTGGAACTAAACATTAATTTGCCTGAGCTTCATATTGTATTTTTATAGTTATCAACATGGTGTATGTTAGAACTAGTTTTGAAAAAAGATTGTGTATCAATATGGTATGTTAGAATTTGATAATGAAAAAATTGTGTTGGTTCTGTAAAGTTTATTTCCTGATATTATAGTCGTAAATTGATTATACTCATGAGATGTCAAACGTAGGCAATGAAGTTGCACTCAATTGACACTATTAAGCTTCATGAGATATACACTCTTGATTGCCAAGCAAGCTATCCACTTTCTAATTTTTCTTATTCGCAATGGGAATATAAAAATTATGGAAATGGAGTACCCAATTAAATTCGAGTCCCCCTAGATTTTCGCATTAATAGAACTTGTCGAGTAATAATTTGTTTATTAATTTTTTAGGCACCAATAAGAATAAATATAACCTATGTTAGTTTTGGTTGGATTATGTTGACACACTATTAGCAATTTGGAAAGAATGTGAGATTTAAAAATACGGATAATGATGTCTTTTTATTCGTTTGATTGGAGAAAAAGCGAACAAAATAGACAAGAATTAACTTCTGAAACTAAAATTCGAACTTTTCTTTCCTCTTAGTTTTTTCCAACTTAAATGTGAAACTTATGTCTTCTCTCTCACATTTTTTCCTCTCAACCAAACAGGGTATATTTGTTTTACATCCGGAATCAATTTCCCTTGCAACGTCATGCATTTCAATATAATTTTTTAGTGAAGATTCATTTGAATACATTTTAAATGAGTTTAATTTCATACATCATTATCAAGTAAAAAAATGTATAATTTTTATAATAATCATTATAAAAATTAACAAAAATATCATACATAATTGGATGAAATTGAAAAAAAAAATTTACATTATCCATCAGGATTTTAATTAAATTCTTCAATTATATTAATCAATTCAAAATTAATTCAATCAAAGTGGTTGAAGGGAATGAGTTGACACTTTATTAACAAGACATGCCACAAATCAAACTGACTAAACCTCGTATTGCATATTTTTTAGTATAAAGCAAACAAATGTAAAACATAAATATAACATGTGAAACGTTATGATTAACATAAAACTGAGATATGACAAAAATATAACATGTAAAACATAGTTGTCAAGTCACCTTCAAACATCATCCATGCAACTTAGTTGCTGACAAAACTAGGCTGGGGCACTTGCAATACAAAATTGACATAGCAAGAGTTTAACAAATTTTTAATCAGAGATAGGATGAATCGAAGACATTTGCGGGAAGTCGTGTTTATGCCTTTTGAACATTTGAAGCAAGTTCTAATTTAGCATTATTTCCTAGAAAAATCATGGTAGTCGATTCTAAACGAAGATGGCTTTGATAATGCGACATTGATGGAAAGAGTTGGCAATTTTATTGCAGGATCAAACTGCAATTTTAAACCTCCTTGAAGTCTATTTTATAAAATAATAAAAAAAGGTTATGCATCAGCCTGGTGTAAGATATCACCAGGATATCATGAGACAACCCCATTTCATGATTTAGGTTGCTCCCATTTCAATCGCTTATGGAAATTATTTTTGCTTTCTTTTTCTCTAACTTAGATGTTTCAGTACACCAAGTTATCTCTTGCCTGCCCATGAATTCAAAGGTTAACCTAAACCAGAAATCCCCCAAATCTATGCTTATTTTTAGCTCCTCAAAACATTTCATCACTTATTACGTCCTTCCTCATCTCTGGTGCCTAGGTATCCACATATGTAATAAATTTATTAATTTCTACAATAACTACTTTAAAATTCATGTTAACAGTAATTTCTGATTAATTAATAATATAAAACTATTTTACACTATTAATTAATTAATTAATGTATGACCATTCAACTTCATAAAATACTAAAGGGCTAAAAGTCTATGTTCAATAGGTGATGTCTGCCTGGACCCATGATGGTCCATTCTCAACAAAGTTCTTGTTAAGATTTGACATTTTATCCTTGGACTATTGGGCTTTTTTTATATAAAAAAAAAAAATCAGACTAATTTTACCAGAGTCAACCAGGTATTTTCCTAGAAAACAAATTCTATGCAGTATAATCTGGGACAAAAAACAAAACACAATTATATTAATTCTAGTATCAACACAATGTAGAATAAGCATAGTACACAAGGCCAAACACACAAGGGAAAAAAAATTATTATTTATTTGCACCAAGTCTTTCCCTTCCATGCAAGCATTCCAACTTTCATTTCCCATTACCAAGAATGAGATGAGTGCACTTTCTACACACCAATGCATATGTTCATCCAACAGTTAAAATTTCAAAACCTCTAAAGTTTTATGTACAACATTTTAAGCATTTTGTTCAACCTGCAGACAAAATAAACAATTATCAGCTCTGTAGCTAAAACAGTTGTATTTGTCACCAGGCGTGCATCTAACAAAATTAAAAATCATAGCTTGATTTAATTGCAAATTTTGCACATTTATGGTAGTTTCTGATGACAATAGAACACACCTGAAAGTTTGATGACTAAATGGTATCAACTATTCACTCCCGAAGTCTTCATAACTCAAGCCTTCTGATATGGAGTCCAGCCTATTATTGTCTATTTTAAAATAAAGACAACAAATGGTATTATAGCATTGAGGCACAAAACAACAGAATACGGGTGAGGTGAGTGAGATTATTTCTAACCTTGTTCTCCTCTGTCAAGGAAGTTCTCATTATCCGTAGCTAGGAAGGGTGACCTAGAATAGGTCTCCAGTATATCTGTTAAATAAGAAGCTAAACTATTGGTGCTAATGATTTATTCAAATAATAGCATGAAAAACGGATTGAAACTGAAAAACCATCATGAAACAAAGCTTTGCTGGCATTTTACTCATCACCATCAGCAAAGATGTACTTCCACTGACAGGAGTAGTATTATGCAATGCATGCATGCATGCAGATGCACACAAGGACCCACACAAACATGAGAGAAGACATACCAGAACTCTGAGAAAAATCAGCAGTCAGATCTGAAAGGCTAAAATTTCTGGGAATCTGCCCCAGAAATCCAAATGAAGAAGTGTCTGGATCTAGGACCGCCTCGTTCAGAGAATGTGAGTTGGACTCAACATTAGTGAATGATGTAACTGAAGCACCACCAATAGTTGGGCGTGTCTCCAGGACATTTCCATCAGTACCAAACACGTAAGGAGAACAACCAGAATATCCAGGCTCAGATTTGATCATTCCACCACCATTGATTCCTTGTATCAGACCCATGTTTGCGCTTTGAGTAGAAAGCATGCTAGAAGGGCCATTAATCCTATTGCCATGAGCAGACATATCAACTGCAGCATGCATACTTGTATGTAGTGATGACCCGCCATTATTAAACACATTAGATAATCTGGAATCAACGGGATGTTGCATATTTTCTGGCTTCAAACTTGTTTGGGTTCGGTCTGCAGTGTAGCAAGCTGGATTCTCGGGTACTGTAACATAAAGAGATATTTGATGTCAAATTAAAAAAATGGACAGAATCAAACATTCGATAACATGTATATAATAACAAAGCAGGTTACTTTCTCACTTTCATCTGTTTACTTCCTCAATCACTATAGAGCAGTAAAATCTGTATTTTGAATATTTACAATGAATAAAGTTAAAAAGATAATATATGCAGAAACAGTCATAAAATTATTTCAAGATAGTCTCTATCATATTCCAGGAAATTCATGCTCTGTAATGACAGACACCAACTCTACTCCTACACACATGTCCAACCTACCATCAAATCCGTATATACCTCCCTGTAAGCCTTTTGCTTTCTTAACCTAAACTCCATCTACTCGTAAGCCTCCAACAACCACAATCCCCAGCCAATCAATATCATCAAACCATCTCCACTAACCAATCCCAGCACCTGAATGCATCATCCACCTTCAGTCCTTAACCAAAAAGCCTAAAACTCCAGAGAACCATGTCCCTGTTCTTCACTTACAACAAAGAATTTCCCCCTAAAGTCTCCAAACTAACAAAAAAACCCAGAATTGGTGGTTCTTAGTCAGCTCTACATCAGGTGCAATCTACCTTAATTATCTTTCTTTCATAGTTTTCTATATTCTTAGTAATTATAAACAAAAATTGTTACCATTAAACCAACTTCTCAACTTGCAATATAGATGAATGCAAATGATAACAAGACAAGAAAAACTAGAATATATTTGACTAGAGAACTAACTTTAAAACATATTCAACTTTTACTTCTTCAAGTTTGAAAGAAGTAGTAAATGATGAAATCCAACAATTTTTTTCCAATTTAACCCCATATTTATCAAGCCTTAAAAGCAACCAGGACAAAACACATTAGGAAAGTAACAGGAGTTGCATAGTGTGAGAAAGAGACCATATGAGCCCATGAAATGGCGAGTGAGAAAAAAGATTTCAACTGCACAAAACAATCTATAGCAAAAAAGGATGGTAAAAACATTCAGAGATAATAGACTTACTTGCAGGGATATGTGACCCATTAGAGTTAGGTAGCGATGACACTGCAGGGATATGTGACCCGTTAGATGTAGGTAGTGATGCAACAGCACTTGAGTGTAACTGCATTAATTGCACTTGCTGATCCAGCAATTTGTTGAATTGCATTATTTGCTGCTTCAAAACCAATCTTGCATAATAAGCCTTGAAGAATTCTTCATTTTCTTCTTCAAGCTTTTGCCAAACTGGAAAAATGGGGGGGAAGGAGGGGGGGAAGAAAAGAAATTAAAAATACAGAACTAAATGATAGATGCAAGGTGACAGTTGTTCTTTTACACCAATGCCCAATAAGCAGGACTATATAGCAATTTGAACAGCAACTATCAATTACCAAATCTTACTCAAATCCCCAAGTTAAGTACTATGTTAAGAATCAAAACTATCACGGCTTTTATAAGAAGAGAATAGAAAATGCACAGCATGGGTGAAAATGATACTTCTAATTGAAGCAGCAGCTAAACAAGCAATGACATGAAGTTACGTATCACAAACTTCAAAGTTTTGGCTTATTTTATCATTACTTTAATTATCTTCCTTGTAAGGGATCTCTAAATATTAAACCATAGCAAATATAAATTAATAACAGCAAGAATAAAAGACACCATTTTGTTAAAATCGCGATCTAGATCACAAGATTGCAGTATCTTTCAATCCTGCTACCTTGTCCCTATTTGGATTGCACCTAAAATCATAACTTCATAGTTCATAGGATCATAGTGAGATTGTAGAGAGATCGTATTGAGATCATGCAAGTTTGTCAATCCTGCAATTGCTGGTTTGCAGTTGGGTTGCATAACCCGGTTCACATAAACCTTGATTTTTATCCTTTTTGTGTCCTAATATGTGACTCTTCATTTGCTAAACAGAACCAAATTATCATTCAAGCCTCTCACGCTGCACCAAGCTCTTTGCAGGTTGCACATCTCTCGTTTTGAACTGACCTCTCTCTCACACATCTCTAAGGTTTTGAAATCCCATCCCCATCTCTCTCAACCTTCTCTTCTGCTGTCTCACTGATTCCCAGTGGCCTACACATCTTTGCGCATCTCTAGTTATAGTACAAATGTATAATTTTACATTTTGGTAGAATCTTATGATCCTTGTTACAATCCTATGTTTTGCAATCTTGCAACCCCCATCTGGATCCTAAATAGGATCTCAATCTTGACAACATTACTTGAAGCCAATAATAGGAGTGTTATAATAAGAAAAAATGAATTGGAAACTTTTCTGATAGTTCAGGAATCAGAACTCTAAAGGTGTCTTATACAGGCATGCTCTTTTAGCTTATTGCTATAATTTATTAGAAAAAGCAAACGAGCTAATTTCTACCATAGTTGTAGCGGCACAATCGCTGAATCATGTCGCAGAGCAGCTGGAGCATGCTACAAAAATTGAATAGCATCACAGATAGAAAATAAATAACCAATATAATTCTCATTGGCAGAGCAAGACAAGGTTGAAAACAATTAAATGAAGGGGGCAATCTTTAGGCTGAAAAAAAAATATAGAAAGTATTGAAGTTTAACCCTGTTGAGTGGCCTAAGCTTCCATTTAGCTCAATCATAGTTATCAATCTTGAATTCCAGCACAGAGTGAGTGAGCCCAAAAACACTATAGTGGGATTGAAATAGCTCGGTGGCAGCTATACTAAAGTTTATTTTATACATACAAGGTTAAGTAAATAAATAATGGTCCCATTCAGATTCTCAAACACCAAACCATGGGACTTCATTGGAAATTTATCATTCCTCTGTCATTTTAACAGAAATCTAAATATCATAATTCATAAATAGAATGGAAAAACTTAATAAACAATCCAGAACAACAGTTATACCCTAACAAAAATATTCCCCCTTTATAAATTCTAACTATCATGTCCTTTGACATTTTTGCACAAAACAATTCAAAAAACTAGTGGTTTGAAAAATGCTGACTTAAAATGTAGCAATACAACAATGGATGATACAAAAATCTCAAGAACTGCCAATGTAACCATATGAACCAGAACACCAGGCATCATCACCAATGCTCCTGAGTCCTAACTCCTAAGAACATTTTATGAGAGGGGAAACATTTTGGTTGTTTGTTACACTGCATGCCATAAACTCACAACTCCATTATTAAGTGCAAGCAATGTGACAAAGCCTCTAAGAATTTTATAAAACTTAAGAGAGAACCTGAATGTCTTCATTTTCTAAAAGATATAAGAGAATATCGTAAAAAGAGAAAAACTACAACTGAAGTGAGGATAAGATTTCCAGCATACAAGAAAGGGATGTTCCCTTTTAAAATGTTGAAACATAACAGAGAAGTAAGCATAATCCCATCATGACATATGTATTGGCAATGAGACCCCCTTCAAAGTGATTGTAACTATTCCAACCATTAAAAGAAACATCAGTAAATTCTCATTTGGATAGCTATACTATAACTTGGCTTCAAAATTCAAACCTTAATCAGATTTCAGGAAGCCAAGTTCTGAGAAAAGCAAGTTTGACAATCATGATTATAAAAGCAAAACATCCACAGAGAAATGAAAAATATTACAAAAGTAAATCAATTACAATTTTTAATCATGTGAGATACTGTATAACACATCAAAAGAGTCTGACCAAGAAAAGTTGGAGTAAAATATAACATCAACATCAACAGCACCTTTAACCCAAGTTAATTGGGGTCGGTGGTAAATAAATCCATTGATAGATACGAGGAAGTTGAAAAAAAAAAGAAAAAAAGAAAAATACCAGTGTCAGAGAATAAAAGTTTTCTTTACCTAGTTCAGTGAAACCAGGCTCTATTTTTGCTTGAGCTAGTAGTGTTTCCACAACTTCTTTCTGGCTCATATACAGTTGTAGACATCGTTCTATGAGATTTTGCACCTGTAACGAGACAAGTAAACCAAACAGAAACTATGATCAGCAACTCTGGTAGATGTGAGATGAACTGAACAGTATAGGGAATAGTGATGAGATTTAACAGAGGGAGATGGGGAAGATTTGAAGACAGGGCAAACAGAACAACTCAAAAGTGATGACTTCAATTTGAAAAGACTCTAAACTACTCCCTCTGTCCCTAATTATAAGACCCTTTAAACTAATTCTCGCCCTTTAAGAAACGCATTTAATTTAGTTAATCACATTAAATCTGATAATTATTTGTACCATCATTCACCGACCCCAATTAGCTTGGGTTAAAAGTGTTGTTGATGTTAATGTTGATTTGTACCATCATTCCAAAATTATCCTTTTTTTATTTATCTATGCACTTAATTGTTTCTCATTAATGTTTGGAGAGAGAATAATTATGTAAGGGTATGTAGGAAAAAAAATAATTAATACATCTAGAAATTAGAAAAGGATTTTATAAAAAGGGACAAATAAATTTTTGAAAATGATCTTATAATTAGGGACGGAGGGAGTAATAGCCTAGCCAGAATAAGAATCCATACATATGACATATTTCCAAAACCCTAAACTAATAACACCTTAAGAGAAATGTTAGGGTCATACTCTCTAACACACTCTTTTGAGCACACCCTCTATCATTGGTTGAAATTTATTGGAAATCACAAAATTCAATGGATCTCATATCTTATTTAATGACTCTCTCTCCTAATTTTGTAATTTTTAATACATTTTAACCAATAAGAGAAAGTGCGTATGGAGAAGTGTGTTGCTAGCACTTCTCAACACGTTAATAATGATATATCCCGTTAGTCTTCAATAATGAAAATGAATGTAACAAGAAAGCATGAAAAGATAACTATTCAGTTCGTTCCCGCAGTCAACAAAAAATATTACATGCTAAAGAAACATGAAGAAAGAATTTATCACATATTCACATCAAGGTTTAAAAAGTTGGTCCGTGAACACGATTTTGGCCGCAAAGTCAAGGTTTTTGGGGGTGTTTGCGACCGCAGTTGTCTGCAACCTCCCCCGATATAAGGAACTCAACAAAACCGACTGTGTGACCGCAATTTAAAACCTTGTTTACATGCAAGGGGAGTGCATCAAACGTTTATAGTAATCCCTAAACAAGTTTGCCCTAGACAGCAAGTTACTTACAGAAACATCATATCCCCAGAATCCACAACAGAGAGTGAGATCCCAACTTACCAGCTGAATATCTTGACGGGAAACCCGTCTCACGGATCCACTCGACATATCAAAAGCTCCCAAATCACTCTGTTAACAACTATCTGAAAACACAACAACACAGGAAAGTAGATTAGTAACAACCATACACCGCACTGCTTCAGTTTCACTGCAAAACAAAACTACCACAACAGAAAAAGAAGTAAAATTCTCACGAAACTTCAGCCACAAACACACAACAGAACCATAATAATTAACAGCAAACAAAGGATATAAGCGGCGCTTGAAAATCGAAGATTCCTAATTCCCTAACGAAACAATACAAACAAACTACAAAAAAAAAAAAAAAAAAAAGCAAAAAATCGAAGCTTTAGTGGAAAAGGTTGGATCAACGAAAAGAAGATAAAGACGCGTGAGGAAACAATCAAGTTGGGGGATGAGGAACCCTATGATCAGAATCGGAAAACGCGAGAGAAGATGAAAATCAAAGAATCCATGCATGTGTGGTGAAGCGAAATTGGAGGGAAAAGTAGTTGCAGTTGTAATTGAGAGATTAGGGATTTGAAGTTGACCTTCAATGGAGAAAAAATAAAAAAAGTGACGAGGAAAGAGAGAAGTGGGTGTGGGTTAATTTTACGCTACACGAACTTGTTACAGTGGCGCAGGCATATTCCACCACGTAGTCTTACATTTATTTGATGACGAATTTACGATTAAGTCCCTACCTTGGATACAAATTCCAGGTTATGTTCAACCCATCACGTGACGTTAATCTACCAAATTTTTTACATTTGAATATGAACTTTATTTCTGCAAGTGATTATTATAAGATGGAGAAAGTATTTATAAAAAATAAAGTTAGAAATCTTACATTCTCATATTTAATATAAGTTTTGAAAAAATATTTTTAGGTATCGATAATTCATAAAAATATATAACATTTATATTTAACGTACCTTTTATGTCCATGATAAAAGGTAAATATTTTTTATCCTTGTAAGAATAAAAATTTCTTTTTATAATAATTATTTATTTTTCTACAATCTTCTTAAACTTTTAATTTTAATTTTAACTTTTAGAAACGTAATTCTCAATAAAGAAATATTATACATTGAAATTTGAAATACAGCCACCGTATACTCTCACTATCCTCTGAATAAAATTCAGGGACTATACGTACGTATTTAATGAAAGTGAGATAAAATAACATTATATGTAAATAAATAAAAAAAATCCAGGGGCAAAATTAAACTTTTTCTCCCCTTTAACCTCTTGAAAGAGAATGTTCAGTAGAAAGTTATGTGTTCTCATATTCCTGATCATGACCGTAATTGAAAGTTCTCAATCTAACAAGCATGTAATTAAGATGTATAGAAGACAAAATTCATATACAAACTTACAAAGCCTACATATTAACAGCAATAAGAGCATTAGATAGTAGATACATCAATAATAACTCAAATCAGAATATAAATTAACCTACTGATTCTGGACAATTGATATTAATTAAAATAAAATAATACACGTGTGGAAACATTTATTCGTATGAAGCATAATCATGAGTGATACATTTGTTAAAAGGCAGCTTTAATCCGTGCTAGGGTAAGTGACTGCTTTAAGAAAATCCATACTCCCTCCTTCGTACTATAATAATTATCATGTGAGGAAAATTGTTATTCTTTTTTATCCATTTATTAATTTCATTTATTATAAAATAATCCAAAAGAACAATTATAAGGGAAAAATATTATTTTTATGGTGAAGGAAAAGTCATAAAAACCCATTTTAATGTTTTTATGTAAAAAAATGTTGAATTAGTTCATCTTCGAACCAAACAAACATGTTATAAATCAATTAAGTAATTTCAATAACTTATTTTACACTTTTTAAAAAATAAAATAAAAATTATGAAAATTTTTTAACTTATAATTTATAATGCAAAGAGAATTTGAAAAGATATATTTTTTTTAAAAAGATAATATAATCATATAATGGTTGGTTTTCATTAGACATGGCAACGGGGCGGAGCGGGTGCGGGTATTGTACTCCCCATCCCCGCCCCCGCCTTTAAAATCTGCCCCCGTCCCCACTCTTATTCCCCGTCGGGTTTTAAAATCCAGACCCATCCCCGTCCCCACCGGGGTCGGGTTTTCCCCGCACGACCCCCGCCCCACCCCTACTATTAATTAAAAAAATAAAAATAAAAAATAATATGACTTTTCTTTTGAAAAAAACGAAAAAAAAGTTGACTAGGTAACAAAAAAATTAATAACAAACCCACATTCAGAATATGAGATCATAATTTAAAAATTATTAAACAAAATCAATTAATTTAATTAAAACCATTATGGACCTACATATTTAATTTCTCCCAAAATATAATATCATTTAAATATATATTGTTCCAAAATTAAAATAAAACACAACAAAGAATAGAGGTTCATTGCAGCAACAAAGCTTCCAAAATGGAATTAATTCTGAAAGTCGTTGGCCAAGGTTCAGCGTCGTCGAGAATGAGAAATGAGGGGGAGGGTTAGGGTTTCGGGATTTTATTCTTATATATAAGGGTAAATTTGTAATTTAATTATGGCGGGGGCGGGGGCGGGGCGGGTATTATCAATAAAAAATTCGGTTTTTTCCCGTTAAAATTGGGGCGGGTTTTGACGGATACCCATGGGCTCGGGTTTCATTGTCATGCCTAGTTTTCATTTTCCATTTTTATTTTATTATTTTAACAACTTTTTTTTTTACTGCAAAACAAATTTTGAATTTAAAGCCCAACAACATAAAACCCAAACTAATCGGAGCCCAAACCATTCTTCAACCAATGCAGGTGTGCCGTGTGCAGCCCAATTGGCATATGGGTTACTAGAGTTGTCGTGATTTTTGTTGTCACGGTCATATGAGAGATTGAAGAACATTGCTCATAGCACAAGCACATAAAATATATTTATCATAACAAGCATAGGCATAGCAATTCATGAAGATCAATGCAATCACATGACCGTACAACAAGCAAAGTAAGAAATACCAATTGGGGAGATTTCTTCCACAAATTTCACTGCTTTCCCTTTTTCAAAAGGACAAATTCCATGTACCTTCAACATTGGAAGGGTTTCAAAACTCTTTCTGTGTAAACCAATAGTAATACGACATGTGTTTGGTAATTAGCCATCTCATTATGTCACATAACTTTGTTTAAATTATTCTTTTAGTTTAAGATATTGTTTTTAGTTTAAATTGACTCTCATGTTTTGTAAAATCTCAGAAGAATATTGAAGTTGCATGATGAACCTTTCATTGGCCGTTGATTGAATCCTAAACACATAAACTATGTTGGTACATAATCATTTCACGCTTGACATAAAGTCAAACTCGTTGATGGTGAGTCACTTGGAAGCAGAAATTATAATTATTAAATTCCAAAAATCACATCTGAAACATAAAAAATAACATCTGAAACGTAAAACTAAACACGCTTTTAACCCATTGAAGAGCTAATATTGCTTCATATATCAACAACTCTTGTCTATCAAGTTGGCACAAGAATCAAGAGAATTAATATATAGTAATTTTAAGAAAAGAAAACTTGCATTGAGAAATAGATTACATAAAATAATGTATTAAAATATTTTTTTTTATCCTCGTATATATAAAAATATTTAAAATTTATTCTTATAAAATTTTTAGTTAACTTTTTCATTTTCACAAAATTAAAATGTGTGAATTTTTTGTTCATATGTAAGTTTGGATTAATTTAAATGCATATCCAATGTAAATATGACATTTTTTAGGTTAATTATACATATAAATATAAAATATGACATTATTTTTATTACATAAATACATATATTGATGTAAAAAAACCAATGTAAACAAGTTCGAATATTCAAACCTTAATAAGATAAAAAAAATTGAAACATTTCAACTTTTTGATAACTAAAATTTTGTGGAAATAAATTTCTAATATTTTCATATTTATAAGAATAAAAAAAATTTAAGAGTTTGATTTTGCGAGAAAAAGTAAAAATATTTTACATTTTTAATAAATGTTTTCTAGTTTGATAACTTTTTAAAATAATAATAATTCAATATATATTATGTTCTAAAATTTTATTTATTTTCCAAAATATTAAATAATTCTCTAAAAAAAACAACTTTAATTTCTTCTCAAAACTTAGGCTACAAAACGTATCCTTAAGTAAGCGCGTTAAGTCACGACATTTTACCAAGTTGTATATTCCTTTTCTACTTTTATCCGAAATCACATTTTAGCACATTCTGCAAGAAAAAATCGTGCTATTTTAATAAAATTTGAAGTATGATATTTAGTTAGGCAAAAATTGGTGTTAGGCTATCTATAGACTACACTATAGCTAATAGAATGAGGCATTTGACCAAAAACAATCTTTTCGTTGTTAGATAACATTTAAGTTTTATGTAAAAATGTTAATCATAGTAATTGGTTAACAGTAGAACCACTTTAACAAATTTGAGGATAGTTGTTACGATTTAGTCGTTGGAAACTGTTGGAGGGTGATTTCATTTCAAAACAATTTTTCTTATGTACAGCTTTTTTAAATATAGAGTTTCTTAAATAGATACTTTTAGAAAGAAAAAATAAATTACCGTTTCTTTTTTCTTATCCTTAGAAATGAAACACAAAAATTTATAATAATTTACACGTTGTACAGTTGTACTCAATGAGTTAAATCCTCTTTATAATGATATGTCGGGTGTCTGCAAAACATTCATTTTAATTTCATCCAAATTCTGGTAAATATTAAGGGACAATGGATACACTTTACCTAAAAGGGATTTTCTTATTTCTCAAACCTAAGACTTAAATTTAGTTCATTCATCTTATACGAGTATAGTTTAATATTTTTAAAAATTTGAGTTAATTTAAACAATAAATTTAATTAAAATGTATTAATAGTATACAAGTTTCTTTTTTCTCACTTTATTGGAAAAAATTGTTACATTGACGGTGCATCAAAATTATAATCTTAAAAATTTGCATTGTAATAAGATTTTTACAAAAAATACAAATCTATTTCTAAATAGGCCATAAGATTTTATTGTATTATTTTCAATATAATACAATAAAAATTCAATACTACTACAACCGTAATAATAATTAGTACTAAAAAAATACATTTAATATAAAAATTACAACCTTTCTGAAAAATCAATTTAGTATGTGAGATAATGACATATTGGGGGTAAACATTCTACATTAGATTTGTTAGATTTCATATAGAAAATACTTTTTACATTGGTTGTACTAAGGATTGATATAAGAAGTAATTTGGAAAATATTTTCTAAATTGGTTCTTATACTTGTCAAAGTTTGAAAGTAGTTCACGTTAGGGTGAACGTGGTTAAATAGGCTTAAGATCTTATACGTCAAATAGTGAGTTGGCTTTTATAAAAGGGGGACCTGCAAAAACAAAGGAAAAAACTCTTACGCTCAAGTAAATACATCAATTATGTGAGAATGAGAATGTATATATGTGTATAACAGTGAGCGTACATGTGTTTGTGTGAATGTCTTTCAGTGTGTTTAAGGGTTAGACGAAACCTGATGCTTATAGAGTGAGGGGGAGCCTCATGTCCTTGTATTTCGAGGTTGTTACAGTGGTGGTGTAACAATCCTTGCAGATAATTATTAGTTAACTAACAGATAATTATATGTTATAGATAATTAAGCTTATAAATAATTAGGTATCTACCACTTGATAAGGAAATTGCAACATTGTCAATAATATTAAAATATAAGGGTATTAGAGATAACTTGTTAGGCCCAACAGCTCGGCTATTGAGGGGAAATGTCTGTGCTCCTATAACAGGACTGACATTGAGGGTTAACACGTATATTAGAGCACTACGTAAGTGACCACATGTATTTTGCGAATCCCGAACAATTCAATTCTACCTTTAACTAATCTGAAATGTTTTCTCACCATTTTCAAAAACTGCAAAGACATTTATATTTTACATTGATTCTTAGTGTACAACCAGTTTAAAAATTCCATTATAAGTTTTCTGATTTCACTAATGTTGGCAAAGCAATTTGAAACGAAAGATTTAGGCCCCGCAAGTATGATCTTGGGCATGCAGATCAAAAGAGAGCGTCATAGAAGAAGGTTATGGTTAAGTCAAAGGAAATACATAGAAAATGTTTTGAAAAAATTCAATATGACTGATTGTAAACCGGTGCAGACTCATATGTCTAAAAGTTTGGAGTTATCCACTGATTAATGTCCCAAGACTGAAGAAGAAAGAGAAAAGATGACATCAGTTCTTTATGCTAGTGCAGTTGGGAGTTTGATGTATGCTATGATTTGTACACGTCCAGATATTGCCCAAGCAGTGGGAGTATTGAGTAGGTTTATGTCCAAGCCAGGAAAAGAACATTGGATGGCAATGAAGTGTTTATTATGTTATCTTCGTGGTACATATGACCTTGGGTTATGCTATGAAGGCGTGAAAGACTTAAGGGTACAACCACCATTACAGATAGTGTGCTTTGTGGATGCTGATTGGGGAGGTGACATTAATAGTAGAAGGTCTACTAGTGGATATGTTGTTTCTTCATTTGGTGGAGCTATTAGTTGGATGAGCAAGAGGCAGGGCACTATTGCGTTATCAACTATTGAGGCTGAGTACATGGCCTTGGCACATGCTGTCAAGGAAGTTATTTGGTTGCGAAGATTGTGTAGAGAGCTTGGCCTTACACAAGGAGATGTGACTGTTGGGTGTGACAGTCAGAGTGCTATATTTCTGCCTAAAAGTCTAGGATACCATGCGAGGACCAAACACATAGGCGTCCAATATCATTTCATCAGAGAAAAAGATTGAAGACAAGGTAGTAATGCTAAAGAAGGTTGATACAAAGGAGAATGGTGTTGATTTTCTAACCAAGACAGTGGTTTCAGAGAAATTTGAATGGTGTATAGCTGCATTAGGATTGAAGAAGCATGCAAAGCATTCGCTAAGTGGGAGAATATTGGATGACTTATATTGTGCCTTCAGAAGATATGCACGAGACTCCCGAAACCTTTTTCGAGGCCTAGTACTGTTGTTTGTCTTATGTTTTATTATTTATAGTTTGGACTTGAGTCCCTGAATAGCTACAGTGCTTAGAATTTTTAAGTCTATATATTTCCTTGTAATTTGAGTGCAATTGTACGAGTGTGTGAGGAAATATAGTGAATAACTGAACGTAACCCACATTGGATGAACCAGGCCGTGTGTTGTTTTCTTCTTCCCTCTTCTTTCTTTCTCCTTTCTCGATTATTGTATGATTGTTCGATATCTAACAATTAACACATTCATATATTCATTCTCACTCCATTTTTTAAACCCTTGTTCTCTAGTTCCAAGACACATTGAGAAAATGATAATTAAAATGACATACCCATTCATCTTCCTATTATAAACGTATCATTTCAATCTATATTTTCTCATGATACATCTCTCCTTTACTTTTCTAAGTGTGTTATTCTTTACCAGTGTGTTTATCTTCCATTCAAAACCTAACCTTATGAGACGTACCTCTTTCTTGTTATGTTTTCAAACCCTGACCTTATTTTATCTCTTCATTGTATGTCTATGTAGGAGTAATGTTTGAAGGCTTCATATAGCGTGTTTGAAGGAATAATAATTATGATTTAGAAGAGAAAATAAGCATTGTCCTCAACTCGCTTAAGGAATTGATTCCTTCCACATTGTCCTATACATGAGCCACATGCCAAAAAATTTGTTGCACTTCATCTTTGTCTGTGTTTGATCTAATAGGAACACCAACTCTTTTCAACAAGTTACCTTTATTCTCTTGTGCTTCACAAACTCTCTTGATTTTAATTTGCCGGTTAGGTTATATGCATTTATCTTTGCTAAGACTTTCTTTCGAAGCATTAGTGGAAGCTTTAAGTGAGGTGAATGCATGTCTCCCCGATGGCATATATATTTATAATCAAAATGTTGTGAAACTAAAAAAAAAAAAAAGGATTGAGCTAACTTGAAGGAAGAAATTGGTGTTTCTATTCAATAGAAAACTAATAATAATAATAATAATAATAATAATAATAATAATAATAATAATAATAATAATAATAATAATAATAGTAGTAGTAGTAGTAGTAGTTGTGTTGTTGTTCAATTATTTTAGAAATTGATATATATTAAATTTGATCTAATATGTCAAGATTTAAAATTTAAATTAAATTAAGTTTAAACTGAAATATTTGGAAGAAATAAAAAATGAATTGAAGTATTGAATACAAAAGAAGTCAAGTTAAATAATGAGGAATAAAATTGGTAAATATATAATGGTATATAAACAAGTATTCAAATTCTTAATATAAAATTAGATGATTAATTTGTTATTTATGAATAGAAAAAAAAATCTCTTTCTACATTTACTTAGATTATTTCATATAAACTTAAAACTTTAGAAAATTTTCTTATCCTAACTTATTTATAACTAATTGGAGGCTAGGTTAGATCAGGGTTTAAATTCTCTCATGAGACATCACTCTCCAATGAAATCTTAGTTGAAAATTTTCACTGGAAAAAAATCTAAGTGAAAAATCTACATGTGAGGATTCACTCTCATTAAATTGCATTCGATTGATCACCTACTCCGTTTTCGTCTCCTCTTGAGTCTTAAGTCTTAACACAAACAATGTGCATGCACAAAAGACGTTTGAAAAAACTTATTGCTAACTTTGATTTTACAAAAATAGTTTATAACTCTTATAAGTTTCTATTACTTTACTTAAAGAATATTTTTAATAAATTTTATTAAAATAAAATTTTAGCTCATTATTATAAATTTTATGATTAATTTATAGTATAAATTCTCACGTAAAAGCTTATTTAATAAATATTTAATTAAGTTTACCTAAATCAAGTTAAAATTTGATTACTGCAAATTTCCAAAACCGGTTCCCACCGAAAGACAAACACCTATAAACATTTTTTTTACCATAAAAAGTAATAAGTTACGGATATGCACCATATAATCAGAAGCATTAAATTTCTATTTGGCAAAATAAAATAGAAAATAGTATAATTCTTCCGTCAGTTTGATAAACAGGAGAGAAAACAAAAGAGATATAACTTATAAGTACTGTTAACAACAATAGTAAAAAAAAAAAAAAATCCATAACAAAGCCAAGACAATACCTTTCAGGCTTTCACGTTTCATCCATCATATATAATTTAGTTGTTGCCTTAGTGGAGTCCTTGTACGTAATTTACTCTGATTTTTGCCCTTGTAATTTAACTATTCCCTTTTCCACTGATACCGTTTGCATATACACATTTCTGTCAGATTTTTTTAATAATGGTAAATAATGTATAATTTTTTTATATAAAAAAATCAATTTGAAATATGACTAGATTGCAAAGATAAAAAAAATGTAATTGACTATTATTGTAAGTGTATAATCATTAAACTCAATCTTTATATGATAAAAGCTTACTTAATAAACATTTATTTGATTTCTTCGTAAAAATACTTCCAAAATTTGATTCCCACAATTTTTCAAAACAGGTTTACACCGAAAGGCAAACATCTATAAACAGATTTTTTACACGAAAACAATAAATTACGGCTATACATTGAAGTAAAGAAGCATTAAATTTTTGCTTGGTACCTAAATAGAAAATAATATCTTTCATCCGTTAGTTGGGTAAATAGGAGAGAATATAAAAGGAGATACGAGTAAACACTAAAAACATTAGCAAACAATATATCAATAACAATAAATGCCAAATCAATACCTTTCATCCACCATATACTAATTTAGTTGTTACCTTAGTGGAGTCCTTGTACGTTGATTTTTCCTATTAACTATCCCCTTTTCATTGATATCGTTTCATGTCAATGTATATTGCATTTGGTAAATGGAAATGCTACATTGTACCACAAGTTGTGAAAATGAATTAAAAAGAAATGAAATAAACACAAACAAAATCAATCTCACACTTTTATATTTTATTTTAATTTAAAACTTTCATCTCAATTCCTAATCATTCAATTTCATTTCACTCTACTAAACCATCTATTAGATATAGATGGCCATTTGTTAGAATCAGTGTTTTTGTGGGTTTTGTTAACAGGTTTCAATCAAAGAATAATTTAGGCGTGTTGGTTGTTAACAAGGAGTAATCATAATTCATCAAGACCAGAAATTTATCATCTGATAATTTCATACTCAATGCAATATTTCTTTTTTCTTTTTCATTTATATTGGGGAAGCAAAATTGGAAGGAAATATTTCCAAGAAAATGTGTACAGGAAACAACTCTACAACACTCCTATAGAGCCTATATTAACCAACACTTAAGTTAATTTTTTTTAAAGAAAAAAAAAGGTTATATGAGAATTACATTTTTGAAATTCAAGAAAATTATTTTCCAATGATTTATGATCATACCACAGTGGCTATGCCACTGTATCTTGGTCTAGGTCTTGCTCTTGTTCTGTCAGTCTCAGGTGAAAGGCCCTGTTCCATGGTCTTCCTCTTGCTATTGTTGTTGGCTTGTTGTAGTGACTGTTGCTGTTGTTCAATAGTTGGTTGTGCATGTGGATATGACTCTGACTCTGGCTGAAGAAGATCTTGGGATTTTGGTGCTTGTTGCTGCTCATTTTGGATGATGTTTTGTTGTTGTGGCTGTTGCTGTTGAACTTCTGAGTCTTCAAGCTTTTCTACTGTTCCTTGCTTTTGATCTTTCAACTTCGTTTTCTTCATATGGGGTTTAAGCTTGTTTAAATCTGACAGCCTCACAGGCTTCAAGAAAAATTCTTCTGCTCCTTCCTCCAAACATCTGTTTTGCCAGTTTGAGATATTCATCAGAATTTCAGTTCATAAAAATGTTCATAGGGAATTTTTTATTTTATTTTTAAAAGTACTGAAATATTTCTCCTTCTTACCTGTTAATCCTTGAAGGCACATTTTCAGATGACATAATCACCACTGGTATGTTTCTCAAAGATGAAGATTCCTGATATATCATCAGAGAGAATACTATTAAGTTTTTGAGCCTGTTGGTTCCAGATGGAATAAATGAAGTGAGCACATAATTTCCATAGATTCTCAAACGATTTTTCACTCAAATCAAATCCAGCTACTAAAGTAGGACCTTTTGGAAAAGAAAGAGAAATCTTTCCATCACATATTGAACCTGATTTGTTTTGGGTGGAAAACTAAAAAAGCAGATGGCAAAATTATTCCAGGAGGATTACACTTAATAATAATATTTTGGGGTGGTGAGTAATGAAACTAGTCCAACTTGACAACTAACTTTAACCAACAACATCAAATTTGGAATGAATGCACACTTTCAAAATGGAAAGTTTTACAAGGGTCTTTGTGAAAAGGGAAAACAATCTTGGCCACAAAAACTGAGAAGAAAAGTGGTGGAGAATAAAATGGTTAAAAGAGAGATGAGACAGGAATAGAAACCAAAGCAAAGCAAGCATACCTTGATTTTCTTAAGCAAGTCATAGCCTGTCATGCCAGGCATACAGTAATCTGTTATAACAAGATTAACCTCCACCTCCTATAAAGACACAAAAATCCAAAACAATCTCAGAATCCCAGAAAAAGAAACTGATCTGTGGCCAAAATAAACACTGAACACAACACAACAAGTTGGTTAAAATTTTTAAACTAAAACCACCTTTATGCATTCTAACAAAAAAAAACACACCATACCTGATGGTTGTTGGCACAAACATATGGTGTACTTGGGTTGATCTCATCATTCTCACGCAACCCCAGAAACTCTAAAGCCTTGCTACCAGAATCAACTGTAGTAACTGCCATTGTAAACAAAAGGGTCCTTCTTATCAGACAATATAGTAAATAAGAAATAAAAAAGATCAAATTTTTCTCTCAGATTTTGGTGTTTGGTCTAAAAGATTGTACCCTGATAAGAAGACGTTCTGAGGAGCCTCTCAATGAGTTTCCTATCTATGAGGCTGTCATCAACAGCCAAGACATGAAACTGTGACTCTGTAGCCATCCCCATTTGAGAAAAGGTGAAAATGGATTGAAGATTTTTGAAGAAACAAAGAATGAATTGGAAAAAAAGGTTGGTTGGAAGAAAGGTCTATGTTTTGTGTTTTTGTGTTATGAAGAAGAAAAAGAGAGGGAGATGGGATTGGAAGAGGAAGAGGAAGAGCTTTGTATTGAAATAAGACCCACCAAAATCCCCATCCCACAAAGCAAGATCCGACCAGATTTCATCCCAAATCTTGCAAATTTTCCAAGTTGATATTGAATTACCGGGCAAGCAATGAGAAATTATAAGATAAAGACTAGGAGCAAAGAATAAATGAATAAAATAAGGGAAATAAATCTTAGTGAATATTTTTTAGGTTATTGAGGGTAGAGAGAGGGGAGGTGACCCTTTTATTTATATATCTCTATAACATGAGAGAAAATGGGTTGTGAAATTAGAAAGTAGGAGGAAGGCAAAAGAGGAAAGAGAGAGAGAGAGAGTGGGGCCCATAAAAATCCCTTCAAGAGATACAGGTGAGGTCAGCAATGGTGCCTTTTATTTTCCCCTGGGTGTGAAATCATGTGGCGCTTACCATATCTTGGGCAGGTGGGGGAGAGTGGTGGCAAAGAGAGGCCAATTTCTTTTGATTCCTTTTAAGATTTGCTTCCCATGCCCATCCATCTAATTCATGCATCCTAACCATCTTTCATGTCATGCACATCCATCCACCACTCTTTTTCTATTTGAGCCACTTAACCAACTAATTTTGTTTTATTCAATGAAAAAAAATGGTAGTCACATAAATTTAAGATTTTTTTTGTTATCATTATTTTATTATTATTAATACTTGAATGAGTTTTTCACATAATTTATTTTTGGTACTTTGTTGACTACTTCCATGATTATCCAATACCTTATTTAAAAGGTAAAAATTTAGTTCAACTCATATTAATTTGGTTCGTGTTTGTATTGTTATTGAAATTACAACAATACAAAGTCCAATGCCACTTTATTGCAAAAGTAAAGAAGAAATGCTTTTGAAAAGAAAAGTTGGAGTTGTCTACATTTCAATCCAAACATATGTTAAAATATGCGTTTGAGAATGTGTCTATTAAGTATATCTCTCCCTAAAATACGTCAAATAAATTTATTTACATGAAAGTATGAATTTGTTGATTTTGAAAAATAGAAAAAAATACGTGCATTACATAATCATAATCAAATACACACTAATATTAGTTAAGTTTTCATATAATACATCTCTGTTTTCTTTACTTTTTCTCTCACTTTCTCTTTCTTTTTTAATGTGTTCAAACTCATTCAAGTATTAACTTAAATCATATCAATATCAAAACCTCTAAATTCTTTTTACCATATCAGCTTCTAATAAATAATAAATAAATACTCAATTCATGGGGGCAGGGTCATGCTCAGACTTAGGGATGACAAAGTAGGTCAGTCCACCCAAAAACGGATCGGACTGGCCCTACCCACTATAAAAGTGGACCGGACGGGGCCACTTTTGCAAAGTGGGTTGAAAATACTAGTCCGCCCCACTTTAAAGTGGGTTAGTGGACCAGCGGGCCAACCCACTTAAAAAATAAGAAAAAATGAAAAATGTAAAATAATTATTAAAAAAATTCAAATATAATTATTTATATTAAAAATTAATAATGTATTAACTTAATCTTATAACAATGATTTTTAATATATAATACATGCCTAATAGAAGTAAAAGCAAGCACGAAATACATGTCTAACAATGGTTTTCAATTAGCTCCTAAGTCTTAACAAATACTTAGAAATTTGCTTCACAATGATGCAAACAATCAAAACATACATGTAGTATAACTCATTATTAGGTTCCAAATAAAAATGTATTAGGGTTAAAGATTCAAAATTATTAACTTCTTTTTAGTCACTCTCCCTCTAAGTCACTCATTTAATTACTTATTAAATATTTTATTATTTTTTATTGATGGACTGCTGGTCCGGTGGGCTGGTCCACCCCTAGCCCACATTTGACCCACATTTTTATGGGTCGGGTTGGTCCGTCCCATTTAATGAATATGGGTGTAACATCCCGGGCGCTGACGAGGGTGGGGAGTGATCGCCGGTGCAGTGAGGCACGGACAAGGAGCGGCTCCTGGCAGGCTTCCAGCGGAAGGGATACATGAATGAATCGAATACACACCCGAACGAGAGGGATCCAGAGGCTGTGTAGGTATGGGACTGTACAGTTGAGGATAACTTAAAAGGATTTAATAGGTACTACCTATACCAACAAGGTGCATCTACTTTTCGGTAGCCCATAACATAAGAACTCCACAGTTAAGCGTGCTTGACTTGGAGTAATTCTGGGATGGGTGACCTCCTGGGAAGTTTCTCAGGAAGTGTGTGAGTGAGGACAAAGCACACTGA
>PYAF01001767.1:296023-310959 GCA_007407185.1 Glycine tomentella
GTTGAGGATAACTTAAAAGGATTTAATAGGTACTACCTATACCAACAAGGTGCATCTACTTTTCGGTAGCCCATAACATAAGAACTCCACAGTTAAGCGTGCTTGACTTGGAGTAATTCTGGGATGGGTGACCTCCTGGGAAGTTTCTCAGGAAGTGTGTGAGTGAGGACAAAGCACACTGAAAAGTCTTGTGTTGGTACGTAGGGACAGTCGTTGATCCTGCAAGTGGCCGGGCGTTACAAGTGGTATCAGAGCAAGACCTCTCTACCAGTACAGTGTGGTTCGAGGACGAACCAGGCGGAAGCTGGTGGGCATGTAACATCCCGGGCGCTGACGAGGGTGGGGAGTGATCGCCGGTACAGTGAGGCACGGACAAGGAGCGGCTCCTGGCACACCCGAACGAGAGGGATCCAGAGGCTGTGCAGGTATGGGACTGTACAGTTGAGGATAACTTAAAAGGATTTAATAGGTACTACCTATACCACCAACAAGGTGCATCTACTTTTCGGTAGCCCATAACATAAGAACTCCACAGTTAAGCGTGCTTGACTTGGAGTAATTCTGGGATGGGTGAGGACAAAGCACACTGAAAAGTCTTGTGTTGGTACGTAGGGACAGTCGTTGATCCTGCAAGTGACCGGGCGTTACAATGGGCTCAAAGTCTCAACTCAGTCCATATTTTTTCGTGGGTTAAACAGACCGATCCGTCAAATCAGGCCCGTTTTACCATCCCTACTTAGTCAGACTATACAATTGGTGTTTTTGTTTTTTAAAGAACTTAATCAGAGGTTTGAATATATAAGCGATTTATCATTTATGTAGCTAAAATACTTAAAAATTTGAAACAAACTGTGATTTATTTAAATCCTTTTCAATATCAGTAGAAAATGTTAATGAAAGGATTTTCATAAAAATTGGTTGAATTTAGTAGAAATAAATTTGCCGCACATTTTAGTATCTAATTTTTCGTTGACATGCGTTTCAACGGACGCAAAAGGAAGAAATATGTGTCATAATATCCTTGAAGAAACATACTTTTTTAAGACTGTTCTAACAAAAAGACAAGCATATACTGGGAAATACAAAATTATAAATAAAACAGTAAACATGTTAACTTTTGTAATATAAAAGCGATATATGTATTTTTTATTCTTCTAAAGATAAATAAACCTTATGCCATAGTTTCAACTGCTATTATATTAATAAATTAAACGATGTTGAGATTTAACCTCAAAAATTAATTTCTTGCTTAACGAGTAAGAGAATATTTTAAAAGATTTAAAAACTATAGACCCTAATAAAAGAACACTAACACGTGAATGACAATTGTTTTTTCTTCTTCTAAACTTTCAATAATAAGTTATAATATTCACATAGACTTTTCTTACCGAAAAATATCCACAGATATATCATCATCTCTCTCTTCCTTTTTCTTTGAATTATCTAAAATCCACGTTTATTTTTTCTGGGTCATCGATTTCTTCCATTTCTTTTTCAAATATGGTCATGATTGAAAACCGCATTACTCTATCCTTGATATGAGAAATTATCTAGAATTATTTTGACACTCTAGAAGTGTAAAAACTATATATCATTAGCTATACGTGTAAGTGTTATATCGAATTTGTTATATGATTAGTTTCAACATTTGTACAGAAATGCTGTATTTTCTTTTTCTGTCATGGGATAGATGGTATGGAACTATTGATGTTTAATGGAGAAAAAACGGGGCACATGCGAGAAAACGATAAAGTGAAAAGGCACTAACTAGTGGGCCAATTCACCTAAATCTTCTAATGTCTTCTCCCTCTTTTCTTCCATATTCATTATGTCCACGCTTCACGACTAAGACCATGGCTATGAAATTAATTTTGTTTTGCTTTTATTTCATTCATGTCATTTTTCTTTTCAATTTAAGAGTCAAATGTTCATACCGATTTATGAATTTGTACATGAAAGCATGATGGAATGTTCATCATTGATCATTCTGGCTTTCAACTTATTGCCCATCGTCCATGCTTGTGTTATTTTGTCGAAAGATCCAAGAAAGTTAGATGCATATTAAGGACGGAAATGATTTACATGAAAGAAAATAATTATGTCCCAAATCAGCAACGTGGAAAACATAAATATTTATTCACTATATCGATCAAGATTAACTTTATCTTTTATTTTCTTGTCAGATCTATAGGTATATCTTCTCTTAGAGTTTATCTTATTCGGATTTTAACCATTTAGCTTGTGTTGAAATTAATTTTTTTTAGTAATTCTTTTTTTCAATAATAGAAGTCAAAGCTAAGACATTTTTTTAAAAAATAAATTAGATACGCACTACCTAAATCAATCACTTTTATTTATAAATTGTTTTATTATAAGTTAACTAAATCTAATCCAATAAGGTATTATAGATTTGCTTAATTATATGAGAATTTCATAATTGCATGTACTTTGCCCGTTGAAATTCTTTAACTATGTTATACTACAAATAAATTTTTTGTGAAAACAGCAAAGCTTTGCTAAAAGTATTGTTGGATTAAAATTTTGAGTTAAAAAACATTAATTGAAGTGATTCTTTCAACAACAAAAAAGTGTCTTGTTATTATTAATAGATATGTAACTTTTTGTTTCAAATGTAAAGTATGTTAATTATTTATTTGTTATATTGCAATTGTGCTTTATCGAATAAATAGAAAATAAAAGATGGAATAAAAAGTATTTAAACAAAAATCCATAATAAAAGCACGTTTTATTTTTTACATTCTCAATTTTTTCACCAAGATACTATATACAAAGAGACGAATTTTGTTTTAAGTTTTTTAACTAATAGTATAAAAGTTATTTTACATTATCCAATCACAAATTGACATACAAGATAAGTATGATAGTTTTTACTATAATTACTTTAAAGTTATAGATGTAAGCAAATATGGATGACTGTGATTTAATTCAAATAAATAGATCAGTTTCATTTTCTTTTATTCGACCTAACATGATTTGGTTTGATCTTGAAGTTCTTAAGTTTTAAACCTGCCAAAACCAACTCAATTTGAACATACTCTTTGATTGTAAATTGTCATATATATTTATTTCCTTCCTAGAAAAAACACTGAACTATAGAACGCATTATCATCAAAGCTACTCCACAAATCCATATCTATGCACAACCATAATCACCCTCATCATAGAACCCAATCGTACCATTAATAACAACCCAAAATCACAATCGATGCACCAACAATGGTGCCGCCACCATGAGCCAACTTTGACCATTTCGTTAGAATTGTCATTTAAATCACTGGCCCTAATCGTTTACCATCTGACACACCTTGAATGAACCCTAATTAACATCTTTATTCTCTCTCGTGTTGTTATCATCGACATAAGAGCAACACCATCACTACAAAAGAACAAGAGAGGGTGTCTTGCCTTGTGAATCATTCCCCAAACGCTGCCATTATTAAATCTTAGAGAAAGAATGTGATATTTGGTTAAGCACATAGAAAGAGATAGAGTGTGATGAGGAATTAAGACAGAACCTTGGTGAAGATGCAGATAGGGAAAAGGTGATATTGATTTTAAAATCTCTCATTTTTATATTTCTTTTTTCAATTAAATGAAATTGTTACCCAATCCAAAGCAATTTGATATGGATGGAGTTAATTAATTTGACTCAAGTTGACCACCCAACAAATAGAGAACTCAAATCACCCTAACCTTATATTGTTTAACTTGTTTGAGCCTCTAAATACTCTAAATCCAACAAAAACTAGTTACATTCCAACTAAATAAAAATTTTATATATCATGATTTTTTAATAAAAGCTGAAAATGTAAAAAAAAAAACAACAACTAATAATTTACAACTATTAAACCTTTTTTTTACATCTACTGATCAACTAAACACACATCTTTAGTCTCCAAGAAAACTAAACACACTCTATGTTTATATTTCACTTCTTTCCAATTTTCTTAATCAAAATTAAGATTATACTAGTGGAATTTAATTTCGTTAATATAATTTATTTAATAAAAATTAAATGATAAATATAAATATTATGAGTCAATATTAATTATATGTTATATATATATATATATATATCAATTTTCCATATTTATAAATTCATTCGTTACTATAATATATTATTTTGGTAATTTATTTACAGTACTATTTATATTAATAGTTTAACTTTTATTAAACAAGTATTATACTAGTAAAGACTATTTCAATAACAAATTGTAAATGTATATCATCTTTTTTTGCACTGCATATATGTGACACGTAATACGGTGTGAACTTATTATAATTTCATTTTGTAAAATATGTACCCAGTACTGCTATAAATCCAATACCAAGATTAATAAAATCATACCTAATGATTCGTTTTACGGTAACTTAAGGATGACATATGTGGTGAAATCATATGATAATGACTGCATATCGTCAGATTTAGTCCTCAATTCAAAATTGCAAGTGAATACATAAAAAAAAAAAATACATAAACCTTTGGTTTATTTGTTTGTTTAGATAGCTAAAACAATATTGGTACCGCGCGTTTTCAATTGGAATTGGATTTTGTTCTGTAGTTAAAATTGAATTGGTGTTCCAAGTTTTTTATTATCTTATTCAATTTTTACATTAGAATTTATATTTTTTTCAATTATGAATCTAATTTAAAAAAGGAAATTTATATTATATCTAATCATTAGCTTAGACTTTAAAGATAAATCATATCTAATTATAATTAATGTCATATTTTATTATTTCTCACCTTCTTTGCTTTCATATTTCATATACCATTATTGTTTGTCTATTATTATGACAATTTCTTGAAGACATTTAATGATTACTGCATTCCTTTTTTAATTTGACCACCGTTATTAGTGACGTCTTATAGTTTTAAATTTAATTTCGAATGATATTTTTAACATGATAGACTTATAATTAAAATTATAATTTCTAAATATAATTATATGAGAAAATAGGCTTTACATTGATAGATAGAGCAAAATAATTTTACGAACATGCTAAAGTATATTTTCCTATAGTTAATACTCAAAAGGTTATATTCAAGTGTGGACAAGTGAAGATACTTCAACGTATTTAATTCAATTTAATTTTAAGAATAATATTTTATTTTATTTTTAAAAAAGAAATTAAACTAATAAATAATTACAGTATTTTTTTTCAAAAAGTAACTAAACATAAATTTAATTAATTAAGTTTTTTTTTAAAATATTCTCCTTCAAAAATAATTTTATTTATGGTATGGTCGGACAAGGAATGTGAACATTTCTCTTAATGAAAATTCCAACTTTAATTCACTAACTCATAAAATATTAATTAATTATTTTGACTAAACCCAACTTAATTGGTAATTAAGTTTTGATTATAAAAATTGAATTGGACACTACATAATGATGACCAAAGGTCAACGCTGGTAAAAGATACTGTCATTAAGTTAAAGCTAGCCATACGCAAGCTTAGATCAGCAACCCTATTGAGAAAAAGAGCAGGAGGATCCTCCTTTCCGTTCAAGCTGGAGCCATATAAACACGAAACATCTTCACATTCACTATTCCGTGAAATAGGGGACCAAAACTTTGAAGTTTTGCTCAGCATTTGTTGCCATTGATGTTTAAAATGTATCAACATACATTCATTAAAGTCATCGAAACCACTTGATGGACGATCTATGAACAGTGTTTTTGGTTACACTAATTAATGAGAAGATTTAGTGCAGGAGAGCGAATCCTATATCATTATTGGTCTTGAAAGCAAGTACTACTACTGGTATTTTGTGTTTATAATTACACGAAATAAAATACTTAAGGAAATTTATAAATTTTACACTTGTAATTAAATAGCAGTCAACTTTACGCACTTCTGAAAAGTTGTACGAGTTGAATATTTTTTTCTCATAAAAAATTATTTTTTAACCAATGTTGTAAATGATGCATGTATCTATTTTTTTAGTGCGTACCGTACAGCTCCAAAATAAAAAGAAATCAAGTAATGGTCTAGAAGATAATATATAGATCAACACATTCTAGTTAATTAAAGGCAATGTAATATAAACTAATAATTTATTTATTTAAAGAGAAAAAATATATTTTTTTTCTTTATACTTATGTTGTTAATTGTTTTCTTCTAATCATTACATGATACTTCGGTTTGGTCTTGTAACTTTGCTGGTGTTTTCTCTACAGATGTTACATGTAGAGACTTCGAACCCAAGTTAGTATTCAACAAATTAACTAGTTTGTATGAGAGGAATGCACATAGTAAAAGCGGTTATGCTGGTACTTATAGGTGTATATGGATAACATATTGGTGGTTCAACAATGTCACTCTATTGTGTCTCACCAAAGGAGTGATTGTAATTATAAGTTAAGTGCTTTCTATAATGCATAAGAATTTTGTATGCAAAATAAAAAAAAATTCTAACCATATAATACGAAATATAAATTTTTTCTTATATACACGTAATGTATTATTTTAAAAGTTAAAATATATTATTATATTAAAGTGATGGTGATATATGGAATGCTTGGTAGGGCATAGGTATGGAAACTTAGAAGACAAAAATCTTGGGAATCACATGTAATGTAATATAATGTAAGGCATATCAAACAAACAAACCAACTGTCTAATCCCAAATTTGATTCTCTTCATCCACCAACCCAACTCAACCCCCTCCCTCCTCTTCACTTCTACGTGTACAAATCTATAAACTATAGTAGTAGAAGAGGGATGAAGGTTCTGTTCCAAGAAGTACAACTACTCCAACTACACCACAATATAACATAACATAATGTATCACATATACATGTTTGTGTGGGCTAACCTTGTAGTCGTGTAAACGCAATAATCATAACCTATTACCCCTTGATTTTACCCATTTTGGTCGCTTTGGTAGGCTTTGATTCCCCGACAAGCTTTGGTGTTTCATCCAGACTGTACAATCTGTCACGTAATTCTCTATTTCTCCCTCTCACTTTCTCCAAACAAACTACATCGTTATTTTGCTAGACCCGACCTAGAGAATGTCCAGCGAAGCACATTCGTTTGCCATCTCATTTACTTTATAATGTAATTATGTAACAACCCAATGTTATGCGGAAAAGGAACCGAAAATACTAATTGCTTTATTTGTTACAGACCGATTCTTGCACAATTAATGGTACGTGTTTATTCCTTGCTTAGAAAAATTAGTGTCTTAAAAATATATTATATTTGTCCCATTGTTTTTTTTTCCCTCAAACGAGAGGATATGTACAAATAAATTTGATATATGTATCCACGGTTGATATCATAATTTCAATTCCCTCTCATTGCATTAAACCCACAATGAAGCATGTCATTCAACCAGCTTAAATTTTGAACTGATGGAATGACGGTGGTGGGATAAAATTATTAAGAGAGAACTCAAATTCAAAATCATTTAAGATAAAAACAACTTATATGCTGTTAGTTAATTTATGTATTTTTTTTACTAAATCACAGTTTTTTTTATGAAAGAAAACTTGTTTGAGTTAGATGAAATTATCATGAATAATAAATTTTTTATCTCTAAATATTTAATGTAATTACATATTCATGATTTAAATTTAAGATTATTGATTAAATTCAAATAATTTCATATTAATTGAGTCGTTCTGCAGTAATTAATTTACACATCTGTTCATTCACACAGTGAATATTTATATAATTCCGTGTTTACAAACTTTGGATAATTATCTGAACAATTTTTTTTTCAGAATTTTTACTCAAGTTATTAAATTTTTTTAAGGTTGTAAGAAAAAATACGAATAGAAAAGATTGTTAAAATAAAAGTGGGGGAGTCAGAGTCACAGGGCACAGTGTAGTCCTAGTCCATTTGCATTGCAGTGCAGGACACAAGCAGGGATACAGTATTGAAGGATGCAACAACAACCAATGGGTTACTCTTTCCATCATCACTTGGTCCCTACCACTGCTTCTATAGGGTCTCTCTCTGCCATTTTTTACATGCCCACAGACTCCCAGACCAAGATATCATTATCAGGATCCTGTCCACTGAAACGTTCCTTTGTTATTTATGCCTATGGCTATGGATTCCCTTCATTCTTCACAGGTCAGACACATTCCACGCCCATTCTTCACCCTCTCCACTTGATTGAGTCCTTAACCTAATTATTGCGTGATTTATTTCATACTGCGTTATTTTCACTTCACAACTCACGATAATTTTAAATTGTGTTTGGATGTGAGGAAACAAAAGAAACAAAAGTGCAAGGAAAAAAAAATAAATGAACCAAGAGAGAATTAGAAAACTAAAGTTGTTTGATTTAAGTGAATGATTATAAAGAAAAGAAAATATATTTGAATTAAAATGGTTTAGTTGGAAAGAAAAGATCGAAAAAATTTGTGCATTTACAAAAGTATCATTTATTATTTTTATTTATTTATCATTATTATTAATATTTATTTTATTATTAACATTTTTGTGTTTATTAATATTACTTGATCATTTTTTAATTAATTGATTAGGAGAGGGGTTAATCGGGTAAGTTGTCAAACACTAAACATTTCATTTTCGTACATTTTTGCTATTATTACAAGAAAACATAAAGAGTTTAATCTAGTTTTTGAACTAAATAAGGTAAATTCATACCTTTCTTTTCATTTTTTTAAGGTTCTCTTTCTTTCTTGGCCCTTTTAGTGGAAACAAACGTGTTATAAGAAATAATATATTATGCACTAATAAAAAAAAATGGACATGTTCTTATATTATTATTTTAAAAATATGTTTAAATATGTCTTTAGTCCATATAATATATTCATTTTATGTTTTTAGTTCCTATAATTTTGTTTGATTTAAATATGATTTACTCTTAAAATAAATATACTCTTTTTGTTATATATTCCACGGAATTATCATTTGTTTGATTTCAGTAAGGGCATCAGAATACAAATTCAGATATAACCTAAGATTTTGCATATACGAATAAAGAATATTCGTTAGTCTTCACAAAGTATCAACATTTGAGATTATCAACAAAAACATGTGCATTTACCAATTTTAAACCTTTAAGATAAAAATAAAATAATAGGGGTTATCATTGTACGGGTGCATTCATCGTATTGAAATATGAATATGTATGAAGGGGATGAATTAAGGAGTTTTACATATTCTTTTGTCAGTACTCGTGGATGAAGAGTTAAAAAAAAAAAAAAAACAAACAGCGAAAATTAACAACATATATTGCATAGATCATAGATGGTCCCTCTCCCACTTTCCTCCCTATTGTAAGGCTTTATAGTTGATATATTGCATCATGGACCCCTCCATCAATTCATTTCTATCTTCCCAATACCCTCGACATTAAACATTTCTTTTCCCTCCCTCAAGTTACCACTCTTTATGATTTATTTTTATTGTTTTGTATTGGGCTCAAAGTTTATTTTGTATAGCACCATTTCGATTTAAGGAAACAGATGAAGCCAATTTATTAAGTGTTGTTCAAAATTGATCTCATGTACTGGTCTGGATGATTTTTGTCACTCTTTGTGTCATATCATCTTAGTATTAATATATAATTATTTCTTTTGCTGAGAAAAAAAAATTAACGAAAGTTTTTTTAACAGAAAAATGATTATGTATTGATAGTGTAAAATTTTATATAATCATTTAATCATAATTTATTATATATAAAAAAATTATCATATTTTAAAATAATTATTTTAAAATAATTCAAATAATAATTTATAATGAGATGATGATATAAATACATAAAATTAAACTTTTTTTATGATACATTTGTCCACTGTAAAATATATTTCAATATGGAGTTACTATATATTATACTAAAATAGGATAACATTACTTTTGAAATGTTTTGGGCCTTGTGTCAAGAAGCTTGGTACATCTAAGACTACTATAATAAATAAAATAATGTCATTGTCTGAAGTAAATATTTATTACATATGTTACTTGACAAAATTATTAAGACTTAAACTTTGGAGTGTTATTGTAGATATTGATGTCCTGCACACAATATCTCAGTCATGTTAGAGTAGCACTGATTTCAGTAAACCTCATATCTCAATAAACGATGAATACACTTTAGTCAAAGCATGGTCAATACTAAATCCAAATCCACCCAAGATGAGGCCATACTAGATGGCCACGTAGAGAAAACAAATTAACTAATCTCAGGAGGAGAGAGACAGTGGCCATTGTGTCACTGTTTTTTATTTCCTAAATGCCAGGCTTTATATAATATTTATGTTGTGCGATTACGATAAGTATATCGATCGTTTATAAGTAATAAAGTCAGGTAAGTTGAGTATCGTCTCCACAGGGATTTGATTAATTCCACAGTAATAATGAATTGATTGTAATTGAAAATAAAAACAATTAAAGTTGAGAAAGGTTGTTTGATTGAGTGATTGTATTAAAACAGAATTTAAAGAAAATAGTCACTACTAGAAAAGCAACTTTCCACATCGGTTATCTGAGCCATTTAACATCGGTTCTCGCCCGATGTTGAATCAGGCGACGTTGAAAGTTGAGAATTTAACATCGGTTATGAAAACCGATGTTAACAAACGTAAAGCACATCGATTTGCCATCAATAACCAATGTGGACATGTCATACATGAAAACGCGTAAAGGAGTAAACGATGGTTTGACAACATCGGTTTTTGTTGTAGAACCGATGTTAAGTAATATAACAACATCGGTTTTGTTAAGCTAACCGATGTTGTTTCTTGATAACAACATCGGTTTTGTTATGAAAACCGATGTTGTTTTCACTTTTTTTTTTAATATTGTTTCTGTTTTTTTAATTAGTGCAGTTCTTCAACCTGTAAATGAAAAACCAGAGGTCCAGAGCCATACACCAACCAGTCAATTTGATAATACAATTCAAAAATTTAAAATTTGAATAACAAATAAAATTGAATAATGTCAATATGTAAATAAAAAATATTTGCTAACCTAATGTTTATACAATTTTTAGCCCATTCAGGACATAATAAAACAGCCGAATCCTTCACTCTTGGGTAGAATTTGAAGCGTTTTGTGTGTATCATAAACAGTCTATTAATGAGGCAACTGAATACATGACCTTTGAACTTGTTCCAACAGTTATAACTCTTGAAAATGCGGATGGTGGAAAGACTTATGGAGTCTGATTCTGCCTATAAATAGAGGATAAATAGCCTTCTGAATTTGCATCACTAGTCATCTCTGCCTTTGGCATCTCTCTTATTCAGATACAATGCCTAAGCCTTGTTACAAAAGGATTAGAAAACTAGAAGAAGTCTGAAGTGTCATCCTTTCAAAAGGATTTCGAGCCTAAGATCATGCTGGTGCTTCAAGAAGATTTCTTTGGCTAAAGAATCATGATAGTGAAGACAAATTAAAAGAAATTTAATATCTAAGGTCTAATAGAATTAGATGCTCCCTAAGTACACCTTAGATTTAATTTTTGTCTGATCTACTTTCTAGTATAAATCTAGATTTGTTTTTGCCAGATCTGTTCTGTATATATAAAAGGTTCATATGTAATATTTGTCTGACCTGCTTTCTATATGTGTTGAATTCGAAATTTAATTTAATAAAAAAAATTCTGAGTTTAATTTGTTATGACCAGAATGTATTCTGTTTTTCATGCTTGTTTTGTATTCAGTATTTTAATCTATAGTGTATCCAGCAAATGACCATACAATTATCCAACATTTTGTATACAAAACGACATCAACAGATACCTATTGTCTCTTTCACATGAATAAGCAACACCAACAAGCATGAAATAAAGTAAAGTACATGTGAAGCTAACACCAACGATGCGAACCACTAACCTTGGGGGACCGCGACCTCAGCAAGCGGAATAATGGCCGACAATGGTGGTCACAGCGCGCGGAAGGAGAAGAAGAGATGTGGACCGTGATATGGGCGAAGGCACAACGGAGAACAGAGCCTTGTCGACAAGGCTTGAAGGAGATCTGGAGAAGAGGAGATGGTGTGATAGCGCTTCAGTGGGGGTCTCGACAACGCACAAAGGAGAAGAAGAGGTGATAGCGCTTCAGTGATGAGTGACGACAACGAGGAAGCCTTTCATAGAAATGGGCGCGAGAGTGAAGGGATACGAAGCTTTCCGGAAAAGACAAAGGCATTTAAAGGCGCGTTACTGAAGTTTAATCGTCGCGACGTCGTATCTCATACCGACAACATCGGTTCCCATACCAGAACCGATGTTAATATATTATTTTAACATCGGTTATACAAAAAAACTTGAAATCTAGACAACCGATGTTAAAATTTCTAGGTTAACATCGGTTTTACGTAAAATCATGATAACCGATGTTAACGTTTCATCGTTAACATCGGTTATGCTAAAAAATATTGAAAACCGATGTTAACCGTTCAAGGTTAACATCGGTTTTTTGAAAAATCTTTAAAACCGATGTTAAATTAGTCCGTTTATTTACAAAATTGCCACCGGTTTTTTGTTAACATCGGTCCTCTCAGTAACCGATGTTAAACAGCCGATGTTAAAACCTATTTTTCTAGTAGTGAGTAAACAGTTGAAAAGAGTACCAAATGAGTGATAATTGTGATCAAGCGCAATTCCTTCTGAGTATTACCTCTTTCACTTGACTAGATTGTTACTTTAAAGTTCACATATGATAAATCTCTCCTATAGTCATTAATCCTAGATAACTAGCGATTACACCCTTTAATTTGATCAAGAACCCTAAACCTTTAGCGATTCTGTCAAACTAAACATTAAGAGAATAAATCATATGGGTTCATGTTATGATTGTTCGTAGAATAAGTCTTTTCGATATTAGCTAATCTCTAATTCCTTAGTGAATTAACCCTTTAAATTGAATTGAAAACCTAATTCCTTAATGAAATCTATCAGTCTAAGCATGTAAAGAACATATTATAAACTCTGCACTCACGCATCCCTATTCCTAAGTAAAGAATGAATGTTATTCTTAACAGGTCAGAAATTAGAACTCCAACGTTCCCATTGCAAATCCTAACCCTCAATACTTAATTGAAGTGATCAATTTCAAATAAGATGAAAAATAAGAACAGAAAAGAATTAAAACAATCAAAACATATGCATTCAATACCAGTCAAATTACAGAGGATAACTCATCAGTTCATGGCCTTTTCACAATACAAGAATTAGCCAGCCATAGGCCTCAAGGACACTAAAGCAGATGAATGATTCATGGTTGTGCAGAACTCTGGCTTTTTCTTGATTTCTAGGGTTTAAAGCTATATTTCTCAATGTATTCTGGCTATCTATCTATATCTCTCATGATGCTCAGAGGCCTCATATATATAGAATCTTTTAATTACAATAATTAAGCCCATAGCCCATGATAATTTCAAAACAAATCTTTTTAAATCGGGCAACAAATCTCCTTGGCGCGATCAATGCTCGATCCCGCGCTAATAACGCGGGTTGTTCGAAAGCGTGGGGCTGGTGGCGTGACATTCCTCGCAGACAACGTGAAATGTTCGAGTCTTCAACCTTGGTCCAGGGCTTCTCGCACTAGTGGCGCGAGATAGGCGCGACTCGCGTGACATGGTCGAATCAATTGGCCTGGCTTGTGTTCATGGCGCTGATGGTGCGGCTTTTGGCGCTAATGGCGCCATGCTTGCGGCTTGTCCACGCTGGTCGCATGGATTCCCATGCTAATAGCGTGATACCTTCGAGGACACAGCTTCAATCCTGCAACTGGTGCTACTGGCGTGGATTACTGCGCTATCCGCGCGACACTTTAGAACTTGGCTTCTTCTTTCTTGTTGTTCTTGAGTTCCTCTTTTTGGCCTGCAATTGCTTAAATGATATTGAATAAGCTAAAAATAATTAAAATACTAAATTTAACTAATTCTACTCTATTTTCCTACATGTTTAATCAAATTCTAACCTAAAACTAGACTAAAAACAAGATGTGTTTTCAACACATCAATTTATCAAAGTGTCACACCAACAAATTCGTTAGGGATATAGGCGATTTAAAGTTGTTGATTTGGCGTTGTTCCGTTGGCTGTGCAGAGAAGGTGGACACGGGCGTGCTCCGGTTAATTCACAGGTTGTAGCAGTGAAATGCTTACAGGACTAAATCGCAGGAGGCTTTAGCGGAATATGTGACTCTTGTCAGGCGTTCACCGTTATCTAAATATGTGGCTCTTTAAGAGGATATGTACAATTAGATTATTTTACTATCTTTTATGTTTTAATTTTTTCTAATTTGTTATTTTGTAATTTAAATTTTGAATATATTAATTATTTAGGTAGTTTTATTTTTTAAATAATATATTGGTTTGAAATTTAAAACATCCTGTAAAAGGATATGTAGGGTTATTTTTTTACTACTTTTTCTATTTTATTATTATGTAATTTAGTATTTTGTATTTTAAAATTTGTATATATTAAATATTTAGATAATGTTAATTTTTAAATAATATTTAGGTTACAAATTTAAAACATTAGGTTAGAGGATATGTAGGGTGTAACATCCCGGGCGCTGACGAGGGCGGGGAGTGATCGCCGGTGCAGTGAGGCACGGACAAGGAGCGGCTCCTGGCAGGCTTCCAGTTGGAGGGGTACATGAATGAATCGAATACACACCCGAACGAGAGGGATCCAAAGGCTGTGCAGGTATGGGACTGTACAGTTGAGGATAACTTAAAAGGATTTAGTAGGTACTACCTATACCAACAAGATGCATCTACTTTTCGGTAGCCCATAACATAAGAACTCCACAGTTAAGCGTGCTTGACTTGGAGCAATCTTGGGATGGGTGACCTCCTGGGAAGTTTCTCAGGAAGTGTGTGAGTGAGGACAAAGCACACTGAAAAGTCTTGTGTTGGTATGTAGGGACAGTCGTTGATCCTGCAAGTGGCTGGGCGTTACAAGTGGTAT
>PYAF01001767.1:320013-333402 GCA_007407185.1 Glycine tomentella
GGGCCAAGGGCAGCGTGCGTGAAATAAAAGAACAGAGAAGAGAAGGCACTAATTAACGTAAAGATGGACTGATATGTTGTGACCTAGTCCTAGGGTATTTAGGGGAAAATATAAAATATGAAGGGTATATAAGTAATTTCATCCGCAAATTCAAGGGTGGGCACTTGCCCCCCTTCTCCATAACGTCCGTCCGCCTCTGATAGTAGTTGTGCTAATTTAATTTCTCATCAAATATGATTTCTCTATATTTTGTAAAACAAACATAGATTTAAACAAATTTAAAGACACTTTGTTTTATTGATAATAAAATATAAGCTATTTAAAAATTTTCACTTTAAAAATACTACAAATTAGTTTAATAACTATATTTTTTAAACTTTTTAAAATTAATATAAAAAAATCAAAATTCATTTTATATGATAAGTTTATACCATTTTTCATGTGTAAAAACTAAAATAAAAATAAAAGAAATAATATTTCTAAAGTTCTATAAAACTAACATTGATAATATATTATATAACCTTAATAAATTTTATAAATTTAAGTTATTATGAATTTTGATCTAGAAATTTGTAGTGATCAACTTTTAATCTGAGCAAAGACAATAGTCATTAAAAATAATGAAATACTAGAAATAATTGTTAACTTAATTCTGGAATTTGATCAATATAATAAGATTGACTTGTGGTGAAAAGATAAGGGAGAAGACGATAAGTTATAGGTTCAAATACTTTCTACAAATAAAAAAATTAACACCGTTAAAAAAATCAATTATAATGAGCAAATAAATTGTACAATATTTGTATGATTTCTTCTTCATTTTCGACCAGGACTATATCGAGGCAAAGAGACAAGTTGAGGTGCTCTAAATTAAACATTATTAGTATAATTTTTAGTGCTAGATTTTATGGATAGATATTAAGCAAGGAGATCTAATTTTCTTTAGATCTAATAATAAAGCACTCATCAAAATCTTCATGTTAGATATCTAATTCTTCTACAATAACTCTTAAGATATACACAAATTTCAAAAAAATAAATTAGAAGAGTATTATTAATACATTTTTTCACAATAATTCTTAAGATTATAACCTATTAAAATTTATCTAAGATATCAAAATGAGATCTACTACTAAAGTAAAATATGTAAAAGATCTTTAATCTTATATAACAATGTGAGTCTACTAATTGTTTAAGATCTCAATTTAAAATTTATTACTAAAAACGTTCTAGGACTTTACTTAGTTTTCTAGAGAGAGGTTTAAATTAAAAAAATATAAATGATTGATTACTCGCTCCAATACATTTCCTTCCCAATTGGGATGATTTAGATTAGCGAAACCTTAGAATATCTTTAGTACAAAAAAGATTTTGAGCTTGAGATTTGATATTCATTAGATTTTCCAATAAAGGAGTTGAAGATATCTCCACCATAGAGGATGAGTTCTTGTGGAAGATCTCTTAAGATCTGCACATTGTTCAAAAAAGAATAAATTTTATTTTTTTTTCTCTCTACTTAAGATCTCAAAATGAGATCTATCATTAAAGAAAAAAATGGAAGAGATCTTAAGAAATCTTTAATCCTATTTGGCATTATGAGATCTACAAAAAAATAGTATAAGACCTCAATTTAAAATCTACCACTAAAAATGTTCTTATTAATTATCTCTCAACTCATTGATTTAAAATCCACCACTAAAGATGCTCTTATTAATTATCTCTCAACTCATTGACTCTTCAAAACGGTTGGTTATTCACTCCAATACTTCACTTCTACAATTGACATTAGGAATAGAGAGATCTTACTAGTTTCCTCTCTACTCACTCCATTTGTGTTTCACTATAAGAATTTGTTTAATTATAACACCACCCTCTCCCCCCCCCCCCCCCCCCCCCCCAAAAAAAAAGTTGAAGACTTAATTGGGAAGGGAAAAATGTTGACTACTCACTCCAATACTTCACATTTCCCAATTGACACAATTCAAATATAAAAAAATCAGAACAACATTCAAGCAAAGCAATGACATAGAACAAAATTCAAGCATAAAATTTCAACATCATTTTTTTTTCTTTCAAAATTGAAAAGTAATAATATTATTATGTTAAAAAAGAGAATGCATATATAAGAAGAGAAGTATATAAAAAAGTATATAAAAAATGTATAAGAAAAATATAAAAGCAAATGCTTTATACTATAATTAATAGTAAAACTTTTTCAAATTTGACAGTCACAAATATGTATAGAAAAAAAATCTCTTTAAAAGCTTATACTTCTCTAAAAAAACCTTGATACTTGTCAATAGTTTCCTTTGAATCACTTATATATATGGTACAAGTATAGTTTTTTTTTAGATGTTATTGTATCCTCCTGATCAAACTTTTGAAGTTGCTTGATCACCGATCGACCATGATCGAGCCAATCACTTGCAGTTTCATGGCCATGCCATATGGTAGCGAGCCCTGAACCTAGCTTAACTGCTAATTAAGGATGTTGAACTTGTGATCTTGAAATAATGTCGAATCAAAATATGGAGGACGATCCCAAGAATATTGGCTCACAATCTAGCACACGTTGAGGGCGGATATAAACCTAGCTAACTTCTGGTTTCAAAAAGAGACAAATTACACATACATACTTGAATGTTTCTAACTAGGTCTTCTAAACCTAGAAACAGCCCATATTAGAACAATTATAAATCTAGATACTTTACACTTTAACAAGCATACAAGGCTCAGAAATTGAAGTTACTTAATTTAGCACATTGCTTCCTTCCAGCCTAGATAAATTATAAAATTCAATACTGGACACAACCAACAAGCTAACCATTTCTTTTTTTGCTTGCCATGCGGAAGTTAGCAACAAATTCTCATGGACTTGCGGTTCATGTACCGTATCTACTTTAACTTTACAATTATGGATTTTCGGAGGAATTTAAGGATACATGTGTGTGATTAATTTGTTTAAGTATATATATAGCTGTAAAACAAATACTCATAACAATAATTAGCCTAAAGAAACCCTGTCCTTAAGGAGACTTGTTGGGGCAACGTGGCTGTTTCAGTTGTCCCTCTGAAATGTCATAGGGACATAGTTTCAGTCCTCAAACATTTTTTTATTTCATTGGTTTTGGTTTTGGAATCGCATGCATTCAACAATGGGACTCAAAGCATATCAATTTTTGCCATAAACGATTTTAATTTTGTGAAGAAAAGATTTTTTTTCCTAACAAAGTAATGAACAGGTGTGTAAAAAAAATGCAGATCGGTGATTCTTCTGTCTCCCTTGAAAATGAAGAGAACTGAAACCGAGTACCTATCCAATTCCTGAATAGGGTAGATTAATAACGTGACCATAGATTGAAAACTGGAAAGTGGTCCTCAAAAGAAAAGATCATTAAATATCATTGAGATATGCATTTAAATAAATTAACATTAAGTATAGATTTTAGTTGAAATGTGTATTGGAATTTTTTTTGGGTACATTAAATGTGTATTGGAATGAATGAATTTAATAATTTTAGTGTGTTAAAGAGGGAATAAACTTACAAGATATATAGTGCATGAGGTTCTTTACAATCTCCGGACACTGGAAAAAGAAAAGTGAAAAAGTGTCAATCGTCAAAACTATCTCGAAATATGTTAGGACAAAGGAAAAAGGGACTTGATGGGTTATAGCCTGAAGGATGGGCTTTAAATGGATCATAGTGATGGCCCCTTGTTACTGAATGTCACATTTAGCATTAGTTTGAGGGGCTATACTATTCATACCCACACAACAACGCAATGTAATCCATATATCCTCACTCTTTCTCCTCCACCTATTAACCCCCCATCTTTTTGAACTCACGGCATTCAACCTCATTTCTACCCCTGCCCCTTTTTCCCTTCCGTCAAAAACACTGCACAGAACTTATTTCATTGGACACTACTCCATTATAAAAATGGAACATTTGATACTACTTCATTTCATCTCGTTTTACTATTAACTTTATTTGTATAATTATTCATAACATTTTATTCCATAATAACACTTGTGTTTATCTTTCTCATAATATCATTTGTTTCATTTCACATTTCTTTATATTATTTCTCTTAGTTTGTATAATTTTATGGATATGTATCTCAATATGTAATATGTAGTAGACATTTTTATGAAATTTGATATAATATATAATTTTTTTTCTTATAGTGAAACCTATTTGTGTAACCATTAAAAAAAAGTATAACAGAAATGTGATTTCATTGCAGTGTACAATGGAATTATATTTTTATTTTAAATTTTTTTTGTAGAAAAAAACAAAAAATGGAATCACAATTATATTATATAATTTTTATAAAAATATAATTCTATTGTACATTATGCAATGGAATGATACTTCTGTTGTGCATGTCGTATCTAGTCTCCCAGTACAACCAAATCGTGATTATATTGTTCATTTTTTCTTCACCCACTAGTGGAATCATGATTCCTATGCATTAGTGGGTGAAAAAAATACAACAAAATTTATGATTCCTATGCATTAGTGGGTGAAAAAAATACAACAAAATCAAAATTTTGTTGTATACTATATAATGAGATAATGATTCCGTTGTGCAACAATTTTCATATCTCTCAAATACAGTGAAATCATGATTTTTATTGTACTTTGTGAAAATAATATGTTTAGAATTTAAGAATGTTAGCAGGGGCAAAAGCGATTTAGTTGGGGTCAATAACAATCCCTTGAGAAAACAAGTCAGCAAAGTATAACTATTATTTGGGCCTGTCCAAGAAGGTTGACATGGACTTTAAAGTGGGGCGTACGTTCTCTACCAAACTCACCTAACCGATTTAACGTTGAATTGGGACTTTGACCGCATGACCTGGTCAGCAGGTAACAGGTGTTAGGTATAGTACATAGCAATAATAGTAGTCAACACAAGGTAGAAACCAAAGGTCATTTGATTGGTAAGGACAAAAACATATGCAACATTAGTAACTTTATTGATTAGTAACATTATTGGTTCTTCTAAACATTCTTGTATCATTTGAAAAACATAAACAACTCTTTTAATTAGTCATAACCTCAAATGTATAAATAAGTAATAATTTAATCTAAACGAAAAAATGAATTTTTAATTTAATTCTAAATGCTGCAACAATTATATCTTATAATTAATTTCTTAATATGATTTTATTATTAAATTATAATATAAATAAAAATTGAAATTAAATTATATATTTTAAAATTAATTTAACATTAAGCTATAGAATTTTAAAATTAATTTAACATTAAGTTATAAAATTTAAAAATTATTTTATTGTTAAATTATAATCAGGATGTGATTGTCCTATTTGTTACACGTTATTAAATCAAAATATATGTTCTTTCAAAATTAAAATTATCACTAATTTATATACGTTAAATACCAAAAATGATTATTTATACATCTAAAAAAAATTATTTATGAGAAAAGAGTTCGGCGTTTCAAAGTACTTGATGTTAAAAGTGCGAAGGGACAAGGAAATTGAAACAGAGAACAACGGGGCTCGTTGCAGGTGCAGCGTTGCTTGCACTCTTGGTTATCTCTTTCTTCTTGTTGAACCATCAAACCCTGTTTTCTCTGCCTCATGTTCCGGGCTCGAAGGATCACCTTCACGCTGCTCGGTTGCTCCATGTCAACGGAGCCGTCGGGCCGGAGAGTCTTGTCTTCGTCGTTGACGGCGGAGGGCCCTACACCGGCGTCGCCGATGGCCGGATTCTCAAGTGGGAAGGGGAAGAGCAAGGTTGGACTGAATTTGCTGTCACAAGTTCGAATAGGTACTGTTTTATAATTATTCATACTTTATAGTTTCTATTACTATTATTATTGCTACTACTGCTACTCCTTTTGGTGTTTATACTTTTTTTTTATCATGTTATTGTGTTGGTGAGGGTTTAATTGGTTTTTTTTTATAATGAAGGTTTTATTTTTACACTAGATTCTGAAGTTTGGATAACTAATTTTTGGTGGGGTGGAGAAGTTGTTGTTCGTTTGAATTGGACAAGGAATTGAGCATCTATGATTGGATTGAGTCGTTGAGAATGATTTGTCTTCACTATTTTTTAACTATGAAGATTGCATTTTTAAGGTACTATAGAGATTATGATAGTTATTGCATTAGGTCTTTGTTTGGATAAAATTTTTCCATAAGCATTTACAGGAGAAATGAATTGAGCTTCTCCCATAAGCTAAAATTAACTTATGCACCTCAACTTTTGGAGAAGAATACATTAGTTGATTGTAGCTTATAAGAGAAACTTAACTCATTTTATCTTTGTATTTCCTTCTCCTATAAGTGCTTACAGATAAGTTTGTCCAAATAGGGTCTTGATGCCATGCAAAACCCGTAAACCGAAGAGTTAGGATAGGACCAATGTTTTGAGCTAATTATTGTTCCCCTGAAGAAAGGTCCATTAACCGCATCAACTATTATTTAGTATTTAACAAAGAAATGGGGGCAAGTTGTAAAGTGTGACACAACCTGTGTTGTAGCAACATGATTTTTCTGAAACAATTCAAATTGAAGAAGTCTTATTTCCGATCTATCATTGGGTTCATCTACCACTGACCCCAATTAACTTGGGTTAAAAATGTTGTTGATGTTGAATTCAAATTGAAGAAGTCATGGAGATTAAATAGCTATCTGCTTTAGACTTGAGCTCTGTTATTTGTTTTGCAAACCTTTTGATAATGGAGACTTACTCTAACACACTGATCATTATGTCTATCTTCTAAGTTATATGCTTTGAGGGAAATTCTGCCTGGTAGGTTTTGCATCATTGTAAGTGTAAGGGCTTATTCCAAAAGGCTGGAGGGAAGGCAAAAAAACTAAATTTTGTTCCAAGTAAAATGTATGCGTTCTGTGTCTTTGGTTCCATATGTTGGCCATTGCATTGTTTGAGCATGCAACTATGGATGGAAAAAGAATTTGCATTGGTGGGTATCCCCAGATAGAATCTACAACAAATAGAAGACGGGTAGTGTAAATGGACATCCACTACCCGTGGATACCGATTTTTTAACTATCCATTAGTTAACGGGACGGGTGCAGACATCATAGTACCCGCTACCCGTACAATTATGAAAATACCCTCATATATATAATGAGTTAGGCTTTGGACAAAAACCCTACTCTATCCACTACCCGCGGATACGGATTTTTTAACTATCTGTTAGTTAACGGGGCGGGTGCAGACATCATAGTACCTGTTACGGATTAAAGTTATCAGTTCTTTTGTCCTATGAATTCAAATATTTAAATTTCCATCAAATCTGTTATCAACGACAAGAAAATAATCATCAGAGAATAGAAGATATCATTGATATCTTCCCGTTATCAATATCTCTGCATATCATGGAAGAAGATAGTGGGCTTCAATCATCTGTTATCAAAAGTCCAGGTTAGAATCCTACAAATATAACCATCCCATGGTGAAAGGTACACACACACAATTCTGACTCTCTCTTTCCATTTACACGGTACACACTGCACCCCAATTGCTCTCGTGTTGCTGCTGTGATCTTCTTCTTCCTTAGGTTGCTTTAATCCCATAAGCTCCTTAAGAGAGAGAGAGAGCCCGATCCTACATAGAATCACCCAACATCTCTTGTTAGACATTTATGTTCCGCCAGAACGGAACAATGGCGCCGTCTGTGGGGAACGATAAACTTCGAATCCCACTCACTCACAATGGCTAACACCAGAAGGCATCAGATGGCTAGATAAGAAGAATCACCCAGGAATCCAAATCCGGAGAATGTGGTGGTAGAAGATGCATTATCCCATACGGCCTCCTCTTCGACAAAACCGACACCACACCCGCCGGCCAATATACCCGAAGAGGAACCCACAAATTCGCAACTCTTCATCCAGAACGCTCTCCAGTCTTTACTGGCTCGTATAGAGAATCTGGAGAAGCGTTATGAACTCCAGCGACAAGAAGACATACAAAGCCTCATCGCCCAATTAGAGGAACGTGATAACCGACGAAGGGAGGAAGAATGCCGTCGAAGGGAGGATGAGCAACACCAAATGTCGCCCAGGAGACGAAGAACAGAGACCTCGGTCCATACCGATGGAATGGACACCAGGAATCTAACCGACCAATCTGAGCAGGGAAGGGTGTCTCGTTCTCATAATGAGACACATCTATCATCAGCCATAATGCCCGACTTGGCTATAGATAGACCTACAAGGGAATTCCCCCGTCACCCCGGCCAGGGCGATGGAACGTACCGAAGGAATGGAGTTCGACATGTGAATAAGCCTTCCGGAAGATCAAGGCATGTCTAGCCTCACCACCGGTGTTGTCGAAACCTAAGTCGGGTGAGGCACTTATTCTATACTTGTCGGTCGGGGAAGAAGCCATCAGGGCCGCCCTGGTCAGGGAAAAAGGCAAGTCTCAATTGCCAGTATATTTTGTGAGCCGAGCTCTCAAGAACTCGGAACTAAGATACCAAAGACTTGAAAAAGTGGCCTTCGCTTTACTCACTACAGCAAAGAGACTACGTCCGTATTTCTAGAGTCATACCATTGTAGTCCGGATGAATCAGCCCATCCAACAGGTATTACACAAGCCGGACTTGGCAGGGAGGATGATGAACTGGGATATCCAGCTGTCTGAGTTCGACATATGGTACAAAACCCGTCATGCTATCAAGTCTCAAGCCCTGGCCAACTTTGTGGCTGAATTGACCCCACATCGACCACCCAGAATGAAGAGGGGGTGTGGAGAGTATATGTAGACGGATCGTCTCACGCTAAGGGAAGTGGAACTGGGATCATCGTCGAGAATCTCGAAGGTGTATCCATTGAACAGTCGTTGCAACTTAATTTCCCGACCTCCAATAACCAAGCAGAATACGAAGCGTTGATTGCAGGACTAAAGCAAGTGAAGGAGCAGGGAGCGTCAAAAGTTAACGTCTTCACCGACTCGCAACTTGTCTTAGCACAAATCGAAGGGAGGTATCAAACTAAGGGACCTTTACTGGCCAAATATCTGGCTAAAGTAAAGGAGATCATGGCGGAGTTTGACGAGATAGTGGTCGCCCACATACCAAGAGAAGAAAATACCCGAGCCGACATACTATCAAAACTGGCGAGCACGAAATGAACGGTCAATCATAGGTCGGTCATCCAACAGGAGATTGCCCAGCCTGCATGCGTCATGATCATTCTAACCGACAGAGACTGGAGGAGGCCTATCATCAATTATTTAGAGCAAGGAACGGTCCTGGACGACGAATTGGAAACCAAGAAGTTGATCAGAGACGCGGCGATGTATGTGATTGTCGACAACGAGTTATATCGACGGGGCCTCCATACCCCATTGTTACTATGTCTCAGCTCGGATCAGGCTGAATATGTACTAACCGAGATAAACGAGGGGATCAACGGCCAACACATGGGAGCAAAATCCTTGGTATTGAAAGCTCTGCGTGCGGGATACTTCTGGCCGACCATGAAGGCAGCCGCAGTAGAACACATCAAGAGATGTGAAAGCTGCGAAAAACATGCAAAGATATTTTGGGCCCCCCCATCCGAGCTTAGCCTCATCACTGCGCTGTGGCCGTTTTATAAGTAGAGTATCGACCTCTTGGGGCCATTTAAAGCTACGAAAGGACAGATGAGGTGGTTGATCGTCGCAGTTGACTACTTTACTAAGTGGATCGAAGCCGAGCCTCTCTCCGCCATCACATCAGCCCAGGTACAAAAATTTGTAGAACAGGCCATAATAGCGAGGTTCGACATCCCGTTAGAGATTGTCACCGACAATGGGACACAATTTACTGACGGCAAGTTCAGGGCGATGATGACCGATTTTCAGATTAAACACCACTTCTCTTCCTTTGAACACCCTCAGTCTAACGGCCAGGCTGAGGCAGCAAATAAAGTTATTCTCAACGGATTAAAAAAATGGATGCATGAAGCTGACCCAAACTGGGTAGAACAACTTTATTATGTTCTGTGGGCATACAGAACTACAACCCAAACATCTACTGAAGAGACCCCATTCAGACTGACGTACGGTTGTGAAGCCATGATACCAGTAGAGATCGGTCAGTCGTCCTGGAGAAGGAAGTACATATCCCAGTCGGAAGATAACAATAATGTGTTATTGGCTGATCTAGATTTAATAGAGGAAGTCCGCGCTGCGGCGCACAACCGAGATTTACATGGGAAAGAAAAACTGGCGCAAAGATTCAATGAGAAGATAAAGGCAAGATTCTTCGAAGAAGGAGACCTCGTCCTCCGACGAGCAGACATCGGGAATAAAAACGCCCAAGAAAGAAAGTTAGCAGCAAATTGGGAAGGACCATACCGGATTATCCAGAATATCGGGCAAGGGGCATATTTGCTGGAAACATTGGAAGGCAAACAAATCCGGCGGACATGGAACGCTGACAAGTTAAAGAAATACTACAGCTGATATGAAACTGTTAGAAAAGTCCGTGTGTTTTCCTTTAATTGGCCGTCGGCCCGTCATTGGAATCACGGACACCATGTGTTTCCCTTTAATTGATCGATCGGCTCGTCATAGGGATCATGGATTATTCCCTCACCATGTCGTTGGGATCATGGGAGGATATAATAGATTTATCATGTGTTTAAGAATATTAATAAAGACCTCGCCATGAGGAAATCTTATTATTGTGCACAAAGTTTTGATACTTCATCGATAATTTTTTTTTTGTATTCAATCAGTACTGATCAAACCGGCATAACAATTTAAATCATGGATGAACCATCGGCTCGGCCGAAAGAGTTACATCGGTGATGTTACGAATACACTTAATAATCGGCAAGTCGAGAATACCCCTGAAATAATTCGCAAACCGAGGAGGTGGAAATCAAATTGACAATTGGCCATTGGAGCCAAAATACGAAAGAAGAGAAGCAAAGCAAAGATTATGATTAAACGAAAAAGTAGTATGCAAAAAAGAGAAGTTAATGTCGAAAGAAAAATGGAAATTGCTCAAAGATTACAAAGAAAACCAGCATCCCGGCCCTTCAATCTTCCCCGCCATCCGAATGTGCAATTTCTTCAGGCGTACCGATCGAGCTCTCCTCTCCTTCCTCCTCCCCGTCAGAAATCGCGAGAAGCCGGCCCTCGCCCACATAAGACTTGAAATGCATACCTTCGGTATTCAAGCTGACACCAAGATTCAAAAAGCGAATCTGATTCACAGCATTATCAAATGAGGCGGCGATGGACGTCGTCATTCGAGAATGAACAACCGCCAACTCCTTCTCTAGCTCTTTCGCTTCTTTGGTCCTGTTAGTGTTGAGGGCGACGAGCTCTTCGCAACGTTTGTGAAATGTGAGCGACCGCTTGCGAGCTGCGTCTAGGCTATGTTCAAGTTTGGCGGTAGTGTGACGGGAGGAGGTGGCCTCAACTTGAAGAGCCTTGAGCTGAGTTCGGGCCGTGTCAAGCTCGGTAACCAGTTTGGCTACTGACTACCGGGAAGCACCGAGTTCAGTAGTTAGTTTGACCGATGACTCCCGAGAAGCCTCTAGCTCGGCGACCAGTTTCGCCGCCGACTCTTGGGCCTCTTTGACGGCAGCCTTGGAAATCTCCAATTCCCCAGCCGAGGTCGCGACCTTTGCCTGAGCCAAGTCTAACTCCTGTTGGAGCCGTTGAGTTTCAGCTCGGGAAGCTTCGAGTTTGGTGGCCACCCTACTATACTTTTGGTTCAAAGAAGATAAGCTCCCGAGCAAGGTGGCAGTTTTCAGGCACGCGAGCTGTATGGAATCCAATTCCTCCAATTCAGGATCAGTAAAGGGAATGGCGTCCGAGTACCTATTAGGCGCCCTAGCAACTTCAAAAAGCTCTGGGGTCATCCCCTCATTCCAAAGAGATCGACGGGGCAGCTGAACGCAATCCTCCGCAGACTCAATCGCTAGGTTGAGCTGGTCGTCGTCGTCCTCACCAGCAGGTACACCAGTAGGCTCGGCCGCCGGGGGTGAACGAACACACTCCTCAATCGGCTCGATTGTCAGAAGAGGAATGTCAGCAGAAGTGGTGGTTGCGGCAATAACCTCCTCAACCAGGTCATCAATCATCATGATAGTGGCAGCGGCCACGGGAGAGGAAGGTAGTGGAGCATTGGAAGCAACAACCGGAGCCTTCGGGGTCGTTGAAGTCGGGGTCGGACTTGATTCACTGGCCGAAGCTTTACCTTTCCCATCGGCAAGACGACGCTTCTTCCGAGACTTCAGCAGAGCAAGATGCTCTGGGATGGCGGCGGAATTCATCTCGATCGCTGCATAACAACAAAAGCAGAAATATTAGAAATATAAGAGAAATAGACAATTGGTCGATTGAAATCCAAACTGACCACATTGAACATAATAGCTTATCAGTGCCAAATTCCCGGAACTCTTGCATGATAGTATCCGAGCCGTGGATGTAACCTCGGAATCTGACAACTGAGTCTCATTGGTTTGATAAGAAGAAGGAGGAAAATCATAATGACGAGAAGACCAATATAAAGGGAATCTCCAAGATTCTGGAGAAGAACTAGAAGAACTTAAGAAAAAAGGATGTTGGCCTGGAACGACAACAACTTTGAAGAATTTATCTTTAAAACTCCTAAAGGAGTCGGCAAACAAGGAAAAGAGCTGACGGTCGGAACCACGGTCATTCCGACCCCGGAAAGAAGTCCATCCTTTCAGCTTGGCAGGTTCTTTACCCGATCGGCTAGTTTGAACAGAGAAAAAATAAAAGAATAAAGGTCATGTACAAGAAACTTCGAGTTTTTGACAAAGAATCTTGAAGGCCAGCATAAAGGCCCATCCATTCGGATGAATTTGGGAAGGGACAACATGCAGATGATCCAACACCCGCATTTGGAAGTTCGACAAGGGAAGTCGGACCCCTACCCTAGTAACTACCTCACTATAGAAAAGAAAGAAATCAGGATCATTGCCTTCCCGGGCGGAATAGATGGGTTCGCCCGGGCGAGGTAAGCAAATATGGAATTCGTCAGAGGCACCAAGGGATAGTTGGGCAAGGTCTTCGGAATCAAGCACTGAGGTATATTGTAACACCTCGTGAGTTACCCACGGGAATCTATTCGATAAGGAAGGAGAGACAGTTGCAAGATGAGACACAGTTGTAGAATCCCTAATGTAACACCCCATTTTCTTACTAATTGTTTTAGGGTTAGGAAATTAAAATTCATTAGCTTTAAAACTTTGATATATATATTGGGATAAAAATCAATTTAAGATATGCCAAAGTAATGATCAAGATCCTAGTAGTTTTCTTATATCTATGAACTAAATAGATGTTTTTCTTAAAATGGTTTAGTGTTTCTACAAATTAGAACAACAAGGCAATAAGTTTTCTTATCACTTAAATG
>PYAF01001768.1:6959-17839 GCA_007407185.1 Glycine tomentella
ATTAGGGGTTAATTCGATTGAACAACTTCTAATGAGATTGAATGAATGTTCATGATAGGATAAATTTCTGAGAATGATGATGATTCGAATTGCTTGGTTTGGTGAATTGGATTGATGCTTCTCTAATCTGTTTTACTCACTTGTTGATAATCTTGTTAATTTCTGCACTGTTCTTTAATTTTAGTTTACGTTTTTGCAAATTTTCCTTACGCACACAAACTTTTTGATAAAACCCCCCTCACTGTTATTCGTAAATTGAAGCTAGAACCATATTGATTGTGTCTTTGAGTCGACCTAGGTTATCTCTGTGCTACAGAATTAGCTTAGTTAAATTGTTTTGGTGCGTGTCGACAACGTGATATCAAAACTGGCGTCGTTGCCGGGGACACGGTTCATTGTGTACTAGCTTTAATTTGCTGTAAATAGTTCATAGTAGGAGTTATATATATATATATATATATATATATATATATAAAATCATTTGCATACATTCACTGCATATTGTCTAGATGATGCACAATTGCATTTTGTCACATATTTGCATTGTTGCTGCTGTGCACTCTGAAGTATAGATGATGTAGTTTATGTGTGCTGTCAAAAAACAGAGAAAACAGTGAAAAAATAGAGCAAAAAACAGACTAGTAGTAGGGAGAAAGTAGTGTAGTGTAGTTGTTTTTGTAGTGTCATTTTGCTATCCCAAAATTTTTCCAACTTAATGTGGAGACTCTGCCAGAGAGAAGCGGTGATGGGACCCTTCAACAATTCTTTTTGTAAGGAGGTTCTCTCCACTATGAGTAGCTAGCTTCTCCGTGGTTGGATGTAATCTTCTTATCCCTATGCCTTTCTTTTAATATTTATTTATGCATAAATTGTTCTATTCCTTGTTGGTAATTTCATTTTGTACTTAATGCTTGATTCTACTTGATCACTAGTTTCATGAACTTTAATCCTAAGTGAGACTGGAAAGTAATCTTAGGATCTGAACTGAATGATTTTACTCATTATGTTATGTCGCCAGGAATAGGGCATACCGTTTTGATTGCATAAAACACGCGATTGTAGTACTTAATGCTGGGGTATTTACTTCATATGCGAGGGATCGATATTCGGTAGATATCCTTAGAACTTGAATACGAGGGATCGATTCAAGGTAAAATAGTGTGCATCAATAAGGATAGACGATGATTTATGCATAGTAATATTAATTGGATAAAAAAGGATAGGAATGATGAAATCCAATCTCACTTTCTCATAGATATATTTCATTTACTAAAATTTAGTAATTTTACATTACTTGCACCACTAAATGAAATTCTGCTCAACCTACTTGTACATAACTATTGAACTGTTTAATTCTATTTGGATTGACTGAGTAAGCTCAAGTCCCTGTGGAGATGATCTTATAAATTTTGAAACTTAGAACGACAAATCGGTGCGCTTGCCGAAAATTCCTAACATGTGTTGTGTCCAAAATGTTGAATTCCTTGAGAATGATTTACTCTCTCAAGGAGCTAGTGGGAGTAAAATTAATTTTGAAGAAGTTCAAGGACCACAAGAATAGATTGAGGAACCTGAGTCTGCACGACAGGCGACGTTCTCCAATGGAGAAGTAAACACACAACTCCGTAGGTCTACTAGGGTCATCCATCCACCTGAGAGATATGGGTTTGTGATTGAGAATCAACATACCGTAGAGGATAATGAACCAAGTAACTATGAGGAGGCAGTCAAGGACGTTGACTCCTCTAAATGGCTAGAAGCCATGAAATCTGAAATAGATTCGATGTATCAAAACAAGGTATGGACCTTGGTTCCACAACCGCAAGGAAAAATTCCTATCGGTAATAAGTGGGTCTTTAAGAGAAAGAGTGATGCAAATGGCAACGTTCAAACCTATAAAGCTAGGTTGGTTGCGAAAGGATATCGTCAAAGACAAGGTGTTGACTATGATGAGACTTTCTCACCCGTTGCCATGATAAAATCTATTAGTATAATGCTTGCCATAGCAGCATATCACGACTATGAGATTTAGCAAATGGATGTCAAGACTGCCTTCTTTAATGGATTCTTGAACGAGGAAGTGTACATGACACAACCTGAAGGTTTTGAATCCAAAGGCCAAGAACATATGGTATGCAAGTTGCAGAGGTCGATATATGAGCTAAAGCAAGCATCACAAAGTTGGAATATTTGTTTTGATGAAATCGTTAGAAGTAACGGATTCATCAAGAACGAGGATGAACCTTGTGTTTACAAGAATGATAGTGGGAGCAATGTTGTTTTCTTAGTACTCTATGTAGACGACATACTACTAATAGGAAATGACATCCCCACATTACAAACAACTAAAGACTGGCTTTCAACCATGAAGGATTTGGGAGAAGCGGCCTTTATACTTGGTATAAAGATCTATAGAGATAGATCTAAAAGGCTGTTGGGATTATCTCAATCCATGTATATTGACAAGATGCTAAGGAGGTTTAGCATGGAAGGGTAGAAAAGGGGTTTTCTTCCAGTCAGTCATGGGGTACATCTTTCCAAGGCTATGTGTCCTAAGTCACAGCCTGAGAAAGACCGCATGAGTGGAATTCCATACGCTTCGACTATTGGATCCATCATGTATGCCATGATATGTACAAGACCAGATATCTCATATGCTTTGAGCAGTATGAGCAAATACTAGTCAGACCCTGGAGAGGGTCACTGGGCAGCAGTCAAGACCATCCTTAAGTACTTGAGAAGAACTAAGGATGTGTTTCTGGTCTATGGTGGGGTAGATGAGCTTTCAGTTAAAGGTTTCACTAACGCCAGCTTTTAGAGTGACAAAGATGACTGCAAATCACAGTCAGGGTTCATATTCACCTTAAATGGTGGGGCAGTATCTTGGAAGAGTTCCAAGCAGGAGAATACAGTAGATTCTACGACAGAAGCTGAGTACATAGCCGCTTCAGAAGCAGCCAAGGAGGCCGTCTGGATCAAGAAGTTCATATCTGAAATACGGTGGTTCTAAGCGTGGATGAGCCCATACAATTGTATTGTGACAACATTGGGGCCATTGCGTAGTCAAAGGAACCTAGGTCTAATCAAATATCTAAGCATGTGTTCCGCAGATATCACCTGATTAGAGAGATCATTGATAGGATGGATGTAAAGATGAATTATATTCCCATGGATGATAACCTAGCCTACTCTCTGACAAAGGTTGTTTCTCAGAGAAAACATGATAGTCATTATGAGGCTTTGGGTTTACGACTTAAGTCTGAATGGCTCTAGGCCAAGTGGGAGATTGTTAGTATATGGATGTCCCAGAGACAATCTTTTCATTAGATTAGGACGCTGATAGAGTTCTTTTAGTTGAATATTTTTCTATCCTTCTTAGCTTATTTGACCTCTCTTGGACCTTTATTTTCCTATTCTAATTCAGTTTTTGGCCTAGGCAAGTAAGTGGGCTTAATTGCTAATTATTGCGTATTTTCGGATTTTTGCTCACTTGATGTATCTGACTTGTGCAGGGCCTATAGAGTGCTACCGATCTCCGAATGGAGCGTTCTAGGAGTCCCTAGAAATATAACAAAAAGATCTACAAGTTTGCTAGAAATAACCCGAGGCCAATTCTGTCATTTAGAGGGTCATTTTAAACTTCAAAGTTAGCACCTCTGCACTTGTAATTTTGGGCTGCGAATTTGACTTTCATGGTTGTAAATAGCAAATAATTAGATTGTTGGATTTGTTTATGGTCCATTTTATTTTCAGAACTCAGTCACTACATATATTAGTGACTTTAGTGAAACTTGGACAACACTCTTTACATTTTCAATAAACAAGTTTTATATTTCTTTCCTTTAGTTTTTAGAATCAAACCCTTGTCCTTCATTTTCTCTCAACTGTTCTTGCTTGTTCTTCATTGTTCTTCATTTTCATTTTTTTGTTCTTCCATTCTCGTGCAATAATTCCATGGGTCTTTCACTGATGATGATCAAGGAAGGCTAAATCCTCAATCAATCCAAGGATCTAACCCAAGCACAAGGAGAATTTGAGTTTTGGTTTAGTATTTCGAATCCTATGTGAATGTTCATCTTCTTCTTCAATTGCTATTCTGTTTTCATGATTATGAATGCGTATTGAAAATAGATTAGGTTATGGATTCATTTCCTAATTTCAGATATTAATCACAGATTAATTGGATGATATTTCAGTTAGGGTTGTGGTTTTAATCAATTTAGGGGTTAAGTCGATTGAGTTGCTTCTAATGAGATTGAATGAACTTTCATAATAGGATAAATTTTTGAGAACAATGATGATTCGAATTGCTTGGTGAGGTGAATTGGATTGATGCTTTAATTCTGTTTTACATTACTTCTTTTGAATTCTGTTAGTTTCTGTGTTGCTTTTGAATTTTAGTTTACGTTTTTGCAAGTTTTACTTACGCACACAAACTGTTTGATAAAATTATCCCCTCACTGTTATTCGTAAATTGAAGCTAGAACCATATTGATTGTGTCTCTGAGTCGACCTAGGTTAATCCTGTGCTACAGAATTAACGTAGTTAAATTGTTTTGGTGCGTGTCGACAACATAATATCAAAACTAGCACCGTTGCCTGGGAGACGGTTCATTGTGTGCTAGCTTTAATTTGCTGTAATTAGTTCATAGTAGTAGTTATGTATATATAAAAAAATTTGCATACATTCACTGCATATTGACATTCTGTTGCATAATTGCACTTTGTCACATATTTGCATTATTGCTGTTGTGCATTATGAAGTATGAATGATGTATTTTATGTGTGATGTAAAAAAAATAGATAAAATAGAGAAAAAACAGAACAAAAAAAAAGAGTAGTAGTAGGGAGAAAGTAGTGTAGTGTAATTGTTTTTGTAGTCATTTTGCTGTCCCAAAATTTTTCCAACTTGTGCAGTTTGAGTTGCGATTTGTTTCCCAAGGTTTATCCCCCATTTTAAACAAAAGCAACCCCAAAAGGGGTTGGGTGTGAGTTCAAATTGGCAAATTCGAACTCTAAGTAGGAGTTTTGGCCAGTTTTTATAATTACCGTAGGGGCTTCTGGTAATTTCACAGCAAACTATCTCAGAATTGGCTGAAATTTTACCAAAAGGTGCAGAAATTCATACATCAAGTTGAATCTATTATGGAGTAACACGTTCACCAGGGGTCCGAATCGCCAAATTCCATCGTTTAGGCCATTTTTTAGGCGATTTTCTAATTTCATGATTTTTAAAAATCACCCAAAAAATCACAAAAATCAATCATGATTTTTAGACATTCATTGTTATTTTTCTAGATTTTTTTAAAAATTTTTAGGGCAGTTTTCCAATTTCTATTTCATTTCAACATATATAGTTGGTAGTGTCCTGGTAGCATAGCTGTTTGATATTTCTGTGCTGTCTGTGTTTATTGTCCCTTATGAGCTGAACTGTGTATGATTAGGTCCACATCAAGTGAACTGAATTCATTTGATCCTGAGATAGATAGGACATTTCACAGATTAAACAGACAGAACCTTAGGTTAGATGACTTAGATAGTGTAGTTTTAGACAGTAGTGTACTATCTTCTAACTTTGATTCTGAATCTGCTTCTACACATCTTGATATCATGGCTGATAACAACCTAACTCTTAAGGAGTTAGCTACACCAGATGTTGTTTACCAACCTTGGTGTATTCAATACCCTGAGATTGAGGTCAGTTATGAGCTGAAATTTGGCCTGATCCATTTGTTCCCTAAGTTTCATGGACTTGCTGGTGAAGATCCACATAAACACCTTAAGGAGTTTCATGTGGTGTGTTCCACCATGCGACCACATGATGTTCATGAGGATTATGTTAAGATGAAGGCATTCCCTTTCTCTCTGGATGGTGTTGCTAAGGATTGGTTGTACCTTCAAACAGATCTTATTACCACTTGGACTGACATGAAGAGAAGATTTTTGGAGAAATTCTTCCCTGCCTCTAGAACAGCATCCATCCGGAAGGAAATTTGTGGCATAAGGCAGTTTCCTGGAAAGTCTTTGTATGAGTATTAGGAGAGATTTAACTAGCTATGTGCTACCTGTCCTCACCATCAAATCAGTGAGCAATTATTGATTCAGTATTTTTATGAAGGATTGATGTTAATGGATAGGAGTATGATAGATGCAGCTAGTGGAGGTGCTTTGATGGACAAGACCCCTCTTGCTGCAAGGCAGTTGATTTCTAACATGGCAGCCAACTATCAACAATTTGGTGCTAGAGTTACAACATCCAAGGTGATGGCTGCAAATGAAGCTTCTGTCTCTATGGTTGCTGATAACCAGAGATTGGAGAACAAATTAACAGAGTTGACATCCCTTGTGAGGCAGCTTGCTATTGGGCAACAACAGAATGTGATGGCAGCCAATCAATCAAGGCTCTGTGGTATCCGTTGTGCCCCTGATCATCCCACGGATGCATGCCCCACTCTCCAAGAGACAGAACAGCCTACTAAAGTTTCTGCCATGCAACCTGGCCAGTCATTCAGACCTCAACAGCAGTATAATCCTTACTCCAACACTTATAATCCTGGTTGGAGAGATGGTCCTGGCCCACAACAACAGCAGCCCTTTAGACCTCCACAACAACCTTTTCAGCCTGCCACCACTAAATACCAACCTCCTCCTTTTAGACAACAACCACAGTTCCAGCAACCTGCACCTGCACCTACACCTACACCTCCACAACCTGTGCAGTCTACTTCTGGACCTTCCTTGGAGGATTTAATGAAGCAAATGGCAACCAGCAATATCCGGGACCTGTAGACTCAGATTGGAGAATTAGCTACAACTATCAACCAGATGCAGCAGCAAGGTTCTGGTAACCTTCCAGCACAACCAGTTGTTAATCTGAAGAATGTGAGTGCTATTACCTTTAGGAGTGGCACGGAACTTCCAGATGCTGGTGCTAAAAATGATGCTGGTGCTAGTAAAAAAGTTGTTGATGGTGCCAAAACAGATTCTGCACCAAAATAGATTCCCTTACCTTTTCCTTCTAAAGCCATTCCTGCAAAAAAAGTAGTGGAGCTTGATTCTGATCTGCTTGAGACTTTCAGGAGGGTGGAAGTCAACATTCCCCTCTTGGATGGCATTAAACAGATTCCAAAATATGCAAAGTTCTTGAAGGACTTGTGCACCCACAAGAGGAAGCTTAAGGGAAATGAGCAAGTGAAGATGGGTAGAAACGTTTTCGCATTGATACAGGGTAAAGCTGTTGATGCCATCCCACTATCCACCTTGCCACAGAAGTGCAAGGATCCTGGCACTTTCACTGTCCCATGCACCATTGGGGATATTACTTTTGCAGATGCCTTGTGTGATCTTGGAGCCTCCATTAATGTCATGCCCACATCAGTTTACAGAGCACTACACCTTGGTGAGATGAAACCCACTGGTGTTGTCATCCACTTAGCCAACAGGAGTGCTGCGATTCCACTTGGACTTATCGAAGATGTGCTAGTGCAAGTTAATAATCTGATCTTCCCAGCAGATTTTTACATTTTGGATATGGAGAATGAGTCTTCCAGCCATGATTCCACATTGATCCTAGGGAGACCATTCTTGATGACAGCAAGGACCAAAATTGATGTGCATGCAGGAACTGTTTCTATGGAGTTTGGTGATGACATTGTTCAGTTCAACATTTTTGAGGCTGTGAGACATCCTGTAGAGGAGCATGCTATTTTTCTCCTTGATATCATTGATGTTGCCATAGATAGTGTAGATATTTCTGAATTACTTTCTGATTTTTCTGATCTTTCTTTTGACTTTTCTGACTTTGATCTTGGTTCTTGTAACTGTACCTGTTATGATTCTGCTACTATGTGTAGCATTTGTGCGGAAATTTCCTCTGCACTTCACTTTGATGATGTTCCACGTACAGATACAAGTTCTGAGCCTACTATCCCACTTTCCTCAGCTTCTAGTCTTCCCTTACCTTCCATTATTCAGCCTCCTTCCTTGGAGCTAAAGTTGCTACCTGAGCACCTCAAGTATGCATATTTAGATGATGCCTAGAAGCTTCCAGTTATCATATCTAGTAGTCTGCCACTGGAGCATGAAGAAAAGTTGATGCATGTCTTGAGAGGCCACAAAAAGGCCATTGGATGGACACTTGCTGATCCTCCTGGAATTAATCCTTCCATCTGCATGCATCAGATACTTTTAGAGGATGATTCTAGACCAATGAGGCAACCCCAGAGGAGGTTGAATCCCACTATTCTTGATGTGGTGAAGAAAGAAGTGACGAAGCTACTAGTTGTAGGGATCATCTATCCCATCTCTGATAGCACTTGGGTTTCATCGGTCCAGGTGGTTCCTAAAAAGTCGGGTCTCACAGTTGTGAAGAATCAAGATAATGAGCTGATTCTTACTAGAGTGGCCAACAGTTGGCGAGTTTGCATTGATTACAGGAGACTTAATCAGGCCACTTGCAAGGACCATTTCCCTCTTCCTTTCATTGATCAAGTTTTGGAGAGGTTGGCAGGTAAATCGCATTACTGCTTTCTTGATGATTTTTTTGGTTACATGCAAATCCACATTGCACTAGAGGATCAACATAAGATCACATTCACTTGTCCATTTGGCACATTTGCTTACGCCCAGATGCCTTTTGGCCTATGCAACGCACCTGGTACCTTCCAAAGGTGCATGGTAAGCATATTTTTTGATCTGTTAGAGAGTTGCATGGAGGTGTTTATGGATGATTTCACTGTGTATGGTTCCTCTTTTGATGCATGTTTGGATAGTCTCTCTAGAGTGTTTGACCGATGTATTAGTACGAACCTTGTTATTAACTTTGAGAAATGCCATTTCATGGTGCATGAGGGTATAGTCCTAGGACATTTGGTCTCTAGTAGAGGTATTTAGGTCGATAAGGCCAAAATTGAGGTGATTACCTCTTTGCCTTACCCCGCTTCTGTGCGGGAAGTACGTTCTTTTCTTGGGCATGCAGGTTTTTATAAGAGATTCATTCAGGATTTCAGTAAGATTGCATTGCCATTGTCCAAGCTTCTCCAAAAGGACGTAGACTTTACATTTGACCAGCCTTGCAAAGAGGCATTTGAGGGATTGAGGAAGAAGCTGACTACCTCTCTCATCATGCAACCGCCAAATTGGGAGCTTCCCTTTGAGCTGAAGTATGATGCCTCTAATTATGCACTTGGGGCTGTGTTGTCCCAAAGAGTTGGTAAACTATCCTATGTCATTGCTTATGCTTCACGCACTCTGGATGCAGCCCAAGTTAACTACACCACCACTGAGAAGGAGCTTTTGGCTATTGTTTTTGCTTTAGATAAATTTAGATCTTACTTGCTTTGCTCCCATATCACTGTCTTTACTGACCATGCAGCTTTGAAATACCTATTGAAGAAGCCTGATGCTAAACCTAGATTGATCAGGTGGATGCTTCTTCTTCAGGAATTTGACATTGAGATTAAGGACAGAAGTGGTGCAGAAAACTTGGTTGCTGATCACTTGAGCAGGATTGAAGGACCTCTTGAGTCCTTTCCCATTCGTGATAATTTTCCTGATGAGCACTTGATGCATTTGCATCGCATGTCACACCTTGGTTTGCTGACATTGTTAATTTCCTTGTTGCATTTTTTGTTCCACCTCATGCATCTAGGTCCCAAATAGCTAAACTTAAGAGTGATGCTAAATACTATGTTTGGGATGATCCTTGTTTGTGGAGGGTTGGTAGTGACCAAGTGATCCGAAGGTGTGTGCCTGATCATGAAATTCAGTCTATTCTTCAGTTTTGTCGTGGCACACCTACCGGAGGTTATTTTGGTCCTCAGAGGACTGCTAGGAGGGTATTAGACTATGGTTTCTGTTGGCCCACCTTGTTTAGAGATGCTCATCACTTTACCACCACTTGTGAGCAGGAGGCACAATTACACATAGACATGAGATGCCTCAGCAACCCATTATTTTTTGTGAGATTTTTGATGTCTGGGGTATTGATTTTATGGGTCCATTTCCTGTTTCTCATGGCTTTTCATATATTTTGCTTGTTGTTGATTATGTTTCTAGATGGGTTGAGGCTAAGGCCACCAGAACTAATGACTCTAAAGTTGTTGTGGATTTTGTGAGATCCAACATTTTTTGCAGGTTTGGTGTGCCTAGAGCCATTATCAGTGACCAGGGGAGCCACTTTTGTAACCGGTCATTTGCATCCTTGCTTCAGCAGTATGGGGTTGTGCATAGAGTTGCTACTACTTATCATCCCCAAACTAATGGGCAAGCAGAGGTTTTTAACAGAGAGATCAAGCAAGTGTTACAGAAGGTGGTGCAACCAAACAGGAAAGATTGGAGCAAGCTTCTTGAGGATGCTTTATGGGCTCATAGGACCGCTTACCGCACACCTTTGGGGATGTCTCCCTATAGGGTGGTTTTCGATAAGGCATGCCACCTTCCAGTGGAGATTGAGCACCGTGCTTATTGGGCGGTAAAAAGTTGTAACATGGCATTTGATGAAGCGGGTATGCAAAGGAAGCTTCAGTTGCAAGAGCTTGAGGAGATTCATTTAAAAGCCTATGAGAACTCCAAGATTTACAAGGAGAAAGTGAAGAAATTCCATGACTCTAGGATTCTTAGAAAAGAGTTCCATAGTGGCCAAAAAGTGTTATTGTTTAGTTCTCACCTTAAGCTTATTTTCGGTAAACTTCGATCTAGATGGGATGGACCTTTTGTTATTACTAATGTTTTTCCCCATGGTGCAGTTGAGATTAAAAATGAAGCTACCGGCAAAGTCTTCAAGGTCAATGGTCACCAACTCAAAGCATTTCATGAGAGCCCTCAAGTGGAGGAAGAGCTTGTGGAGGACATCTCTTTGATCCTGCCAATTTTGTGTGAAG
>PYAF01001768.1:25967-36937 GCA_007407185.1 Glycine tomentella
TTCAATTAAATTAGGGGTTAATTCGATTGAACAACTTCTAATGAGATTGAATGGATGTTCATGATAGGATAAAATTCTGAGAATGATGATGATTCGAATTGCTTGGTTTGGTGAATTGGATTGATGCTTCTCTAATCTGTTTTACTCACTTGTTGATAATCTTGCTAATTTCTGTGTTGCTCTTTAATTTTAGTTTACGCTTTTGCAAGTTTTACTTACGCATACAAACTGTTTGTTAAAATTTCCCCCTTACTGTTACCATTAAATTGAAGCTAGAACCATATTGATCGTGTCTCTGAGTCGACCTAGGTTAGCTCTGTGCTACAGAATTAGCTTAGTAAAATTGTTTTGGTGCGTGTCGACAACGTGTTTATCACTCATTCAGGGAAATCAATGCAAGGCTACATGATATTGAAGCCACCCTTAGAATGGATGATTCTGAAGACTTTTAGAGTCTTAGTTAACTTTGCTTATTTGTACTCTATTTTTTTTCCAGTTTTTTTAACTTTGTTATGTACTCCTTATCCCACTAATTAATGCAAAATTGTGTTTCTGTTTACTTTTATCTGACGTGCCTTGCAATTTTTGTCTTTAAAAAGCCAAATAGGGGGAGAAAATTTGAAATTAAGAATGCTCTGCATATGCCTCTATTTGCCCCTGTTTTTTTTGCATTTTTTGAACTAAAATTTGAACTGCATGATTTGCAAAAGTTAGGGGGAGTTAATGGCTCAAATTGGTTGCATTGAACAATTATATGTTATGAATGAATGCTAAGTTAAAAACAGATGCCTTTAACACTTTTTCTTGCAAAGGATTTGAATTTTTCAGGTGTTGAAGAAGCTTAGAAATATGATATGAAGACTCCTTCATTTAATCACAAGACCCATTGCTATTCAATTTCAAATTTGGCATGTTTAAAGCCAAAAAGGGGGAGATTGTTGATTTGAGGGGGAGTTTCTTGAAGCACAAAGAACTTTGATTCAAGAAATGATGGTTTTGAACTTTCAACATGCCCTTCAAGCATTGAAGAAAAGCTTGTGATCAAATGTAAAAGGAAGGAAGTTTTTTGATGATCCAATCATTGCATTCATATCATTCATAAGTTTGAGAATTAAATCACAAGGCATTGGTAAATTGTTTTAAGTTTTTTAAATAAACTAAGTGTTTTTGGAAAAATAGCATTTCACTAGTTTAATCGATTATAATGGGCAAAGAATCGATTATTTCATTCTTGATGGTTTCTGGAAATTTCTCAAGAACAGTTTAATCGATTACATTATCGGAATAATCGATTATTTTGTATTTGATCACATAGAATTTGCCTTGGTGACTCTTTTAATCGATTACCACCAAGTTGTAATCGATTACATAAGCCATATAGAAAAAATACCATATTTCAGATTTAATCGATTACCGATTATTGTAATCGATTACGTTGTTCAAACATGTTTTTCATAATTCTGGGTTTAATCGATTACCAATTATTGTAATCGATTACGTAGTTCAAACATGTTTTTCATAATTTCGGGTTTAATCGATTACCAATTATTGTAATCGATTACATAGTACATTTATGATTATGCATACTCCGCATTTAATCGATTACGTGTCGGAATAATCGATTAAATTGTTCGTTAGAGCTACCCAGAATCATTATGAATGGTTTAATCGATTACAGGAGTGTATGTAATCAATTACAAGTGCTAAATAATCGATTACAGGAGCGCTTTTAATCGATTACAGACGGTTACAAATATCACTATAAATAGAACCCATGCTCAGCTGATTTCCTAACTTGAGCAATTCGTATTCTAAGCATTCTAAGGCTTTCTAAACATTCTCTAAGTGATATTTCTGGGTTCATTGAGTTCTTGCTTCCATAAAACTCTTATGGGTCTTTGAGGGATGAGTGAAGCAAGATTTTCTCTTTTCAAAGCTTAAGGAAAGTTTTGTTCTGAGTTTGTTTTCTGCATTCAACCTGGTGAAATCATTCTTATGCATATCATTCTTTGGATCATCAGGTGACCTCTTTCCTTATTCTTTGAAGTTGTAATTCTCTTTTGAATTTTGTGTTGGTTTGTCTATTGTAAATGAGTTTCTTGCTTGTAATCTAGAGATAGTGTTTCTCTAGGGGGTTTGCTAAGTAGTGTTCTCAGTTGGGTTGGTCTCTAAGAATCTAATAGTGTTTTAGATTTCTGAACTTTGTCTAGGGTTGATAAAGAGAGGCTTGTAATAACTTGTAAGAACTGAAATTTACAATAATGGAACTCTACTCTAGTGTTGAGTAGAAGAAAACTGGATGTAGCTTCATAGTGTTTGAAGTGAACCAGTATAATTCTCTGTGTGTTGTTTTAATTCTGCATATTTGGTTGAATTTATCTTTCTTGCTTGTAATTTCTTGTTATCTATCAAATTCTTGAAGCATTACATTTCTTGGATTGTAGTTTGGATAAAGGTTCTTGGTTACAAAAGTGATAAAGATCCAAAAAGGGAAAAGCTCTGATTTTGATCAAGAAAATTTTTAAATTACCAAGTCTAATCAATTCACCCGCCCTCTTGGTTAAGTGTGAAGTGTTCCCATATTTTACACATAGAATCAATATACTAACCCTTATTTAGTTTCACATATAGGACTCGATAAGGATTAATCACAAGTTTTCCATGAAATTGAATTTAATTATATGTCTATATCTCACTTCATTATATGTACGTAAAAATTTACACTACATTATATGTCTATATCTCATTTAATTATATGCATCATTGATTAAAAGGGACCCCTGCTTACCTCACGCTGCAATGAAACGTTGAAATGTGTCCATTTCACAGCGCTACTATTTCATTTCATGTTGTCCAATCCTTATATCTAAAATTAAAAGGAGTACCTAGTGGGTAGAAAATGTAGGAAAAGAAAGTAAAAGTATAATGCAAGGAAAATCGTAAAAAAAGATAGGGACTGTGAGAAATTTTACCAGAACTTTGACTTTCTTTTGGCAAAGATAGAACCTTCAGCATCTTATTGTTGTTTACAACACACCATGGATTTGGTAACAATTAAGTAGTTAATATCCCTGGAAAGCTAGAAACTAGAAAGTAGTTATGCTTGAGAAACTTAAAACACATGCTATTGATTGAAATCCTAAACGGTTGATCATGGAATAGAGCATTTTTTTTAAATTGAAACAAACCCATCCAAATTATGTAAATTATGTGAGTTGCTTTTCATATCACATGATAGAGTTGGCGTTTGTGAAAGCTACCAAGTCTCAACAAACATTTGAACAAAGTAGATATATATGTTCCTTTTCAGTCACACTTAAGTCTCAAATGAACAACCAGCAGTAAACATTATTACCTTGTGGAAATTGAGGTTGTCATCAAAAGGAACCATAATGCCAAGCTTGGTCTTATTCCTTAGCCAAGTGATGGTGTTTTGGCCGGCAAACCGGTAACAAGATGATAGTCATGTTCAATTTAAGTGTTTCAGTTGCACCTTTGGCCATGCATATACAATGGCCCATCACCTCATATGCAGCTTTTCTCCTATACTGCACAAATTTGTAGGCAAATACATACAAGGATAATTACAAAATAACTACAACAATATACAATTACTCTAATTAACATATTTCTTTGAGATTATTTACGTAATCATATGAATATTGAACGTGAGACTTTTAAGATTGTTTAAATTTGGCACTCAAAATTTGATAACTTGTAAAAAAAAAATAAACATATATGTTACTAATTTTGAATTTATTTTTTTATGAATTTAGATACGAATTTTAAATAGGGAGATAGATAAAGTAATTACAGAACTTGCGGCATTATACATAATATGCAAAAGTAATTCGGGAGAATTGGATAATAAGGTCAATAATTTAAAAAAGAAATAAGAATGAAGAAATAAAAAGGCACTTGTGGCATTATAAATACTAGAAAAAAGTAAGTTTAATATGCAGAAGCAATAAGCACTAATACAATTAAGTTGTTTCATATTTATTAAACAAAATATTTATTAAACTTATTTAAAAATGATGGATTGGTAAAAGCAATGTAAAAGCATAAATTATTATATAAAAAATTATCTTCCAAAAATAAAATCAATCCACGATACAAAAGTAAACAGAGTTTGAAGAATATTTATATAGGGAAATCAAGTACTAGCGATGCCCAACCCATATATCAATTATCTTGGTCAAAGTAGTGAACAAGTTCTACCCTGATCCAAATACATAAATAAATAAAATTGGCATTCTGCATCCCTACATCTGCCTCCTCTACAACACCTAAGATATCTGCATTAACAGTGAGACTTGATCATTGAGCATGACAGTCATCTTCATATATATTACTAACAATATAAACTCTGTCAATTCAATAATAATTCGGGAGAATTGGATAATAAAGTCAATAATTTAAAAAAGAAATAAGAATGAAGAAATAAAGGCACTTGCAGCAAATGGGTTTCCAAATTCCGTTGGATGTTCCAGCCTTTAGTTTTTAGTCAGGACATTCAACAAACATGTTGCATGCCCTGTTATCCTCCGTGAGTTTACACAGCATCACAAACTCCAAGAATGAAACAGTGAGCAAATAACAACATATAAGCACTAAGGAACAAGTAGGGGGAGAATAGAAAAAGCTTTCTATGTTTGGAACCACTCAAAAACAGTGAGCCAGTAACCATTCAAAAGCACTAAGGAACAAGTAGCCTTTCAATGGCTTCCAAAGCCTCAAGAAAACCAAATGTAAACTACAGACTTATTTTATAGATTTCAAAGGACAAACAAATGGGTTTCAGATGAACCGTCCTTCGTCGACGTGTGGGTCCAAGCCAACATCTCCAACTACTTTCTCTATACGACCGATGCGTGTACACCAACACTTTTGTTTTTATCCGCATTTTCTTTCACTGCACCAACGACAACTCCCACCACCACCGTCTGGTAGTAGATCTGGTCACGACATTCACACATCTAGTCCAACAGTGACAAATCTGGCCAGAAATTTCGGTTGTGCTGAAAAGTGCCCACATGAGTTCGTTGAGGTGTCTACACAGGTTGGAAGACGCCCTTTTATATTATGTTGACGGAAGCTTTTGGACCTAGTGAAAAGGACTTTATAAGCCTTCGCGCAAGCAAGCGCGAAAGAAGCAAGCAAAGTTGCTTAGGCAAGTTGGAAGCATTCCTCGTCGATGAAGCCGACATTGCCCTTTCCGCCACTAACATGTGAAATGGAGCTTTTTCTCGTCGGTGAATGAATGAAATTTTAAAGATGGTGGATGAGAGAGAAAGGGAACAGGAAACGAAAGGTCGAGAATGAGACGAATTTTAAAGATGGTTTTGGAAAAACCGTTTTGGAACAATTATTTTCTAAGTCGATTTTTCCATAACTGTCTTTGAATACTTGCATTTAAAAACGGTTTTCACAAAACCGTAATAGTTTATTTCTTTTTATTTACAAGTCTGTCATCGCATAGGATTCTAAGACGGTTTTAAAGCAACCGCCTTAGATTTGATGTCTTGCAATATCACTTTTGCAGTAGTGTTTGTTTTTGCTTACTTGACCTATCTTCCTTGTGCAGGACCTAGAGGATTCTACTGAACTCCAAATGGAGCATATGAGTAGTCCTTGGAAAGATAAGAAAAAGAGGTAAAATTTTGTCAGAGATAAGCCGAGGCCAATTCTATCATTTTGAGGATCATTTTAGGCTTGGAAGTCAGAACCTCTAGACTTGAGCTTTGGGCTGCGAGTTGGGCTTTGATTGGTGTCATTAGCATAATTAGTTAGATTAGATGGGCCTAATCAGGGTCCATCCTTTCCTACTGACTCAGTCACTATATATTAGTGTAATTATTTAGTTAGAGAGAGTTACTTCATTTGGTACAAATATAATTTTTATTTTTTTTTTATAAGTTTTCAGAATTAAAAATTTTCTCTTTTTCTCTCAACTATTTTTCAATGTTCTTTAGTTTTCTTCTTCATTTCATTTCTGTTTTTCTATTTTCTTTCACAAATCTCGTGGTTCTTCCACTGATGATGATCATGGAAGACTAAACAATTAATCAATCCAAGGATCCAGTCCAAGTAAGAAGAATTTGAGTTCTGGTTTGGTATTTCAATTTCTGTGTGAATGTTCATTTTCTTTTTCAATCCTCTCTTTGATTTTCATGATTATGAATGTGTTTAGGATTGAAAACAAATTAGGTTATAAATTCATTTTCGAATCTCGAATTTTAATCACAGATTGTTTGGATGCTATTTCAATCTATTTTGTGATTTCAATTAATTTAGGAGTTAATTCAATTGAACTACTTCTAATGACATTGAATAAACATTCATAATAAGATCATTATCTGAGAACTATGATAATTCACATTGCTTGGTTTGGTGAACTAGATTGATATTTTTTGATCTGTTTTACAATATCTTTTATCAATTATGTCAGTTTCTACATTTTTCTTCAATTTTAATTTGTATTTTGACAATTTTTGTTTGTTGTCTGCAAACTGTTCGATTAAAATTCTCATATTGTTTATCAGTGAATTGAAGTTAGAACCAAATTGATCGTATTTATGAGTTAACTTAGGTTAATTGTATGCTACAGAATTAGCATAGTTTTATTTGTTTTGAAGCGATGCAACATTAGTTATCAGTGGTATGCTCTAGTCTTAGGTTTCTTTTGATTACTTTGATGTTGTTGCGTACTCAGCAAGTGCACCGGTCGCTCAAGTAATAAAGTGATAAGAGAGTTATCGTTCCCACGAGGATTGTTTGACCAATTAAATTATAAATCGTATCGATAGGTTGGATGACAAAAGATATGAGAGAAATGTGTGTGGACAAGGTAAATGTAAAAGCTAAATATAAACATAAGGTATATACAAGATAGATGATGGTTGTACCAAACGTCAGCTAATGTAGTTAAAGAGAACCCACACCCCATACTCATGACATTCTTACATAGATTGTTTGTAACATTCATCTATACTAGCTACTCAATCATGCATCCTCATTCAATAATAGTTAAGCCCTAATTCCTTAGTGACATTAACCCTTTAACCCTTTTCAATACCCTAATCCCTTAGTAGCATTTATTAGGTTAAGTATTAAGTGATGCACTAGAAAGGATTGCAAGCCTACATCCCTATCCCTAGGTGATGTAAAACAAGTCACCACACTTGGTTCCAAGACTAGAGCCCCAATATCCCTATTGTGAATTGATGTGTTGCAAACACATCTTAGTTCTAGGCTAGTTTTAGGTTATAATTTGATTAAATAGTTAGAAAATAGGATAGAATTAGTTTAAATTATTTTTTATGCTTAATTTAAATCTTATTTCATTACATTGTTGCATTCCAAGGCCAAAAAGAGGAGAATCAAGGCAAAAGAAGGAAGAAAACTAAACTAAAGGACTCGCGCGGATCGCGCCAGATCCAGCGCGAGTCACGCCACTATAGGAAATCCAAGTTTTAGCACGAATAAACCGCGCAAGCCGCGCCAAGAGCCATGCTAACCGCGTCATCAATTCGGAAGCTCCACGCGGATAGCGCCAAATGCCGCGCGATCCGCGCCAAATGCCCAGTACCAGCCTTCCAACTCGTGGACTCCACGCTATCAGCGTGGAGGTTCACGCTACCAACACCACCTATTCGAAAAGCCCACGCGATCAGCGCGGGACTCCGTGCCATCAGCGCCGTGAAAATTTCTTTTCTGATTTAAATTGATCTGTTTTGAGATTTGGCACAGGAAAAGGCTTTGTTACTCCAATTAAACTCATCTATAAATACAAGGCCTTTGGGACTGAAGAAAGGATCCCGGGGGAAGGACTCATCATCAGATTTTATCATTCTAAACCTCTGGAATTCATTCCTACATAGAATCAAGGCTAGGGTTTTACTGCAGAATCATGTTTTCCATGACAACTTTTGTGTTCTTGAAGCCTATGTCAGGCTAAACTCTGTATTGTGGTTAGGCCAAGAACCGATGTGAACTCCTCTGTAACTTGACTGGTATTGAATGAGAATGTTATGTTTGCTTTATTTTACTTTGTTGTTTATTGTTTTATTCTTATTTAGAATTGGCCATTCTACTTAAGTGCTGAGAGTTAGGATTCCCAACAGGGATGTTGGGGTTCTAATTTCTAACCTGAGTAAAGTAACAGTTGTTCATTGCTTAGGGATAGGGATACGTGATTGCAGAACCTTATAATTTATTCTTTTAAATGCTTAACTTGATAGAATTCACTAAGGGATTAGGTTTTTGATTCAGGTTAAAGGGTTAATTCACTAAGAGATTAGGGATTAACTAAATTAGAAAAGATTTATTCTATGAGTAATCAGAAGCAATGATAACCAGTTAAGTGAAAGAGGTAGGGAACAAAGGGGATTGAGTCTTGACCACAATTATTCCTTCTATTGGTTACAAATCTCCCTTTAATTGCACTTTAATTCTTTTAATTTCTGTCTTTATTTTTCAACACTCATCACACAACAACAAATTCTTCACAAACAAATTCTTTTTCCTTTCCAATTGCAAAGACTACAAATTACTGAGATTTCACACCAATCCTTGTGGAGACGATACTTACTTACCCACTTTATTATTTGAAACGAGCGGTGCACTTGCCGTGTTCGCAACATGAACCCTAGCTCTAAGCTCTTACCTAGATTGATCAGGTCTAAGAAAGAGATGAAGAGATTCAAGTAAAGTGTAATGAAATAACATAGCATTAATGAACAATAACATTCAATCCATTCCAAATGAGATTTACATAGAGTATTTGCCATAACTACAAAAGGAAACTAGCCAAACCTAGACATGGATGGCCTTGGTACAACAAAAAGAAGCATGCTTGATGATATGTACAAGGAAGAAGAGGAAGGGAAGAGGGAAGAACCCTCTTCACTTCACACCCAAACCCTAGAATCAACTCCCAAGCTTTCTTCTTCCTCCTTTGGTGAATATTTCGTCCAAAAGATCCTATCCAATGCTGAGGCTTCGGTTATTTATAGTGTAGCCCGTGAAATCTCTGTTTTGCCCTCATTATGTAGACTCTGCGACCTGTGGTGCTCCTGGCGCGGGCATGGCACTCATGGCGCCAACATCCAGAAGGAACCGCGCTCCAGGCGCGGGAACGGCGCTGATGGTGCTGGCTGAAGAAACCGTGGCACTGAAGGTGCGGGCCTGGTGCTCCAGGCGCTAGATTCCAGAGGTGGTGACACTCCTAGCGCTAGCCTGGCACTCCAGGCGCCAGATTCTGGAGTTTGCGGCGCTGGTGGCACGGACTTGACGTTCATGGCTCCAGACCTTCTGCTCTGCATAATTCCTAGCTAATTCACCTGCTATTCATTCAATCTAGACCAAAATACCTCATTGAAGCACATAAGTTACATTCACACCAATTGGAAGCTATTTATCATATAAAATGATGCATTTAACGATCTAATTGAGCTTGGAAACATCATGTGCTAGGCACATATCAGATGTATTTTGAGGAATGGTTTCTTTGAGTGTATGTATTTGGTTATAGTATTTACGTATAACTCATTTCACTTACTTTTAAACATTTATGGGTTGTATCCATATCTAGTCTTCTATGACATTGCTTATATTACATTATTTATGCATGAAGACTATATAATTTTATGTTCGTACTTATTTAATTTCATGTAAATATTTATAGCTTTCCAAATGACGAGTTTATTATAAAAAAAGAAAATTATTTTACCAAACTAGAAGAAGAAATTAAAATTAGTGAGACATATTTGAAAATAAATTAAGTAAAAAGAGTTTTTCAAGCAATATCTTGATAATAGAATTTGAGGTGTTACATATTTCATATAGGAAAGCAAAGTGTGTACAAGGTGCATCATATACAGTTGCAGATGCAACAAACATATGATTATTGAGAATTTTTTAGAATTAGAGTTTGGTAAAATGATAATTTTAAGCCTCTTTTGGTGATGTGTAGTGGGTAGAATGATGTTAGAGTTTGGATTAGCTTGGGTTAGGAGATTGAAGAAGGAAGAAATTCAACAGATACGAGGAATGGTGTGCCACACAACTAAGAGGAAATAGTTCTCACGGTGTTAAGTACTTTAGTTTTTGTTTGTTAAATCACTTAACAAGTGGAAAAAATAACATAATTGTTATGTTATGATTGGGCAACTGTAAGAACAATTTATATGGTTAGGGGTGAGCAGAAAATTATCATCCGATCGGATGGCAGGTAATAGGAGTTAAAAATTCGGCTTTATATAGGTATTAACGATCAGATTCAGTTCAAAATAATGAATTCCGTAGATACCCAAATCTGACTGTGTATTAAAACTTTTTAAAAGTTACATGTCTAAAGCTTAAAACACACAGTTCATAGGTGTCATTTCATGTTCACTCACCCAGCCTAACACTTTCTTCAATATGGTTTTGCATTTGTCCTCTGTTATTCTAAAACAACTTTCTTTTTGTACGCATGCTTTTCGGCCGATTCTAATATGAAGACGTGCTTTTCCAGTCACACCGGTGAACCATTCCTTTCAGCCACAGGATATAATATTAAAATAATTAACGGTGATGATTTGTTACCTGTTACCTAATGGGGGTAATGCTTTGTACGTGACATTTGTTTCGTCAAATGTTTTTTTTTTTTAACTATAGGATAACGAAAGTCGTAACATATCCTCCGACTCCAAAATTAATATATTTTTATTTAATATTTTTAATATTATATTTAATATTTCAAAATTTTTTATATATTTTTATTTAATACTTTTAATTTTTGGTATATCTAATTTCAAATATATCATTTTATGTACTATATTTTTAATTTTTTTACTTTTAAATAATTTATTTAATATTATCTAAAATTAAAAAATATTTTTACGTTTAAATAAAAAATATTAGAAAATATTAAATAAAATAATATTAAATAAAAACATATCAAAAATATATTCAAATATTAAATA
>PYAF01001768.1:70499-81817 GCA_007407185.1 Glycine tomentella
GCGGGACTAAAATTCTGCTTTTCTTCTTTAATTGAGGTTCCAAGCTTTGCTTTGTACCTGAAAAGAGTAAATTAGTATTGATTTGCTTTGAAAATGCTAAAATAACAATTTAACTAAATTTAACCTAATTTCCTAAGAATTTTCTTAAAATGCAACCTAAAACTATTCTAAAACTAAGATGTGTTTGCAACACATCAGTTACAAATCTTTCTTTGTGAGGATGCAACCATGTGTCTTTCACATAATCAACAAACGTCGGCCATGGTGAACAAGCAATCTCAAACTTGGTAAGGCAATCAGTATATTGCTTCTCAGTACCACAATCAATCAGACTCCCCCATGCTTCCATGACATGGTCCCAAGCGTTCTTTTGTCTAATTAAAGTTTTACATTTTGCCTTAACATTCTTCTCAATGTGAAATCGGCACAATAAATCTGCTGCCTCAGGCAATACTGTTTTGACGACATTCATTAATTCTGAATCTCTATCAGTAACAATGACAGCTAGGAAAAATTCACTTTTCATAAATATCCCTCTGAACCGTTCAAGGGCCCACACAAGATTGTTAACACGCTCCACCTCTAAATAGGCAAATGCGGCAGAAAATGTAATGCCAGTGGGTATTACACCAACAATGTCAACTAAAGGAAGTCTGTACCTGTTTGTTTTGTATGTATTGTCTATGCAGAACACTATATGATATGCATTGCACAATTTGACTGCATCCAGATGTGCCCAAAATAGGTCACGTACAACATTATCTTCCTTCAATCTATGCCAATGAATATACAAGTCGTGTTGAAGAAGCTTCATCAATTGTTGCATTTCCGTATTATTGCCTCTAATACGCGTCTGTTATGCATATCTTGCATTGTAAAGTTGCTTTAAACTTGTATAACTATTGGCATTATGATCTTTCAAAGTTAACAGAATATTTTTTTGGTTTCCCCATGGACTTTGTCATATCAGCAACAATGACCTTCTCCTCCTCAGTTAGTTGACCAGCATATGGGTGACCATACAATGAGGTAGCCAAAGCATGATTATGACTGCCACATATTACTTTTACAATCCACCCTTGACCTCCTGGGACTGGTTTGGCTCTTAGCTTAAAAGGACATTCGCAGTTCCTCGTGCTAGTATTTGACGGTACCAAACCTTTTCTCCATGATCTATACTTTCCACTCCTTTCACAACCAATCAAAGCATACGACGTTGTTCCCAGCTTTCCATTAGTCATGCCACTCCTAATTATCACAGATACAAAACAATTCTCATATGCAACTATTCGAGCCCATTTCAATACGTCCTCACGGGAATCAAACACCTACCAAAATGGAGAATTCATTTTTAATCAACTAAATTGATTCTTTTAACAACTTAAACTAATTTCAATTTCATATCTATACCTAAGTTGTACTGAAAGCTGCAGAACAATCAACTACAACATTATCATTTTCTGGGGTTTCATTTTCTTCTTCAATGTCTTCATTCATAATATTATCATCAGACATAACACTCTCATACATCCAGTCTTCGTAGTTCATCTTCACAAATCAAAAAATAATTCTTACATGGACAACCAACAATTATGCAAGCTCGTAATATTTATCAACAATGAATTCATTAAGTATTACAAATTACAGTCAAGCATAACATACCTAATTATCCAATTTATCCAGACATAAACAATTTACTTTTTAATAATCTATTATAATATTTTTTAAAATTAATTTTCCAATTTTTTTTAAACAATATGAATCATACGGATTAGGTAATCCGTATGAATCATATGGATAAGGTAATCCGTATGCTTCATATGGATTAGGTAATCCGTATGCTTTATACGGATTACGTAATTCGTATAAAGCATACGGATTACCTAATCCGTACGAAACCTCCAACTACAGTAAAAAAAAAAACCTTACCTTTTACGACCACCACCAGCCGCCAACAACTACTGCCACCACCAACAACCCCCACCAGCCACTACCAATGCTCCGACGCAGCTAAACAATGAATGCACCCAAAAAAGCTCTGCCTCTACCAGCAACGAATGCACAATGCACTATGCAATCAAAAGTGGAAAGCAAAAGGATGCCATGGCTTAATATTTTGCAGAAAGGGTATTTTGGTCATTATAATTAGATATATAGTGTATGTTGAAAACTATATAGTGTAGGAAGAAAAAGCCTAGTCCAAATCAGTCATATTGGAAGCAAAGTTCGGGAACATCAGTTTAAACTTTAAAGTGTTTAATTTTGAAGAAGAAAAAAATTGGAAGAAAAAAAATACAAAAAAGGTAAGCAACTTCCTTTAAGACTATAAAACTCCCATATATAGATAGTCCATATGTCCAAAAAATCCTTAGGATCAACTGATCAAGTGGGTTAAGGTATACCCACTTAAAAAAAAGGACAATTTGTTAATGAAAGTAAAATATTGATTTCTTACATTGTTAAAAGTTTAAAATAAAAAATACTGAGTCTCATATTAGATCCCTTTTGTTTGCAGTCGCCGTAGAGTTTGGACATTGTTTTTAATTCGTAGTTGGACTTCTTTTTTTTTTTAAAGATAAAGCTGGACTTTTTCTCTGTTCTTATGTTTCTGACTGATAATATATATACGGATCCAGAAAACATGTATAATTATTTAAATCTCTAATTTTCAATAAATAATAATTTCTTAAAAATTTACTATTCTTACACATAAAATTAAAACTAATTTTAATATTAAATGATAATTTTTAAGTGCAGCAGCAATGTCTTAATTTCGATAAGAATACTCATGAAGCATAGTACTGGTAGCCTCTGTCTTAATGTTGAAAGTAAAACAACAATCAATATTTACATGACCTTAAATCATTAACATATATACCAAGCCGTACAAACCATGGATTGAGCTTTCTAGTAAAAAATCTAATACACCCATAAGGGAATAGTGAAATTTCGTCAATGCCCCTCCTTATACGTTTAAGTCCATCACTATTCATTTTCTTCTTCACGCACCTTATTTGTCTTCCGCGTCTTTTGCAATTTTCCGTTTCCTGGTGCACCTCACTCATTCCTCTTTTTGGATTTTGGTTCAGCTCCGTCGCAGTTGTTGGTGTTCGTTGCTGGTGATCTACTCTTGTGGTGGTTGATTGGTGCTCGCTTCCCCGATCTGCCGTGAGTGCTTCTTCAATTTCGCTTGATTACAGATTATGGATGTTACAGATTGGTCAATCCGTAAACTTTGTACTGATTGAGTAATTCGTAGGAGACTTACGAATTGGTGAATCCGTAAACCTCATATGGATTACTCAATCCGTATGAAGTTTACGGATTCACCAATCCGTGAACCTCCTACGGATTATTCAATCCGTAAACCTCCTATGGATTACTCAATCCGTAAACCTCCTACGAATTACTCAATCCGTACGAAGTTTACGGATTACTCAATCCGTACGAAGTTTACAGATTACTCAATCCGTATGAAGTTTTCGGATTCTCCAATTCGTATACTCCATACGGATTGAGTAATCCGTAGGAGGCTTACGGATTCATCAATCTGTTTCCCTCATATGGATTTCCCAATCCATAATGTTATTTTTTTTAATTATTCAAATATAATTAGATTTAATTTTTAATTATATATATTATAATGTTAAATAATTTGTTGTTTATTAGTTATTTTGCATATTTTAGCCCTTAGGAAAGTTCATGAAATTAGATTAGATAATTAAATGTTGTCGTAATGATAATAGTAGTGATTCTTGGCTCAACGGAAATTTTATTTTTTTTCCTAAAGGTTCTATTAAATAGAAATAGAGAACAAAGTAACTAGAAAAAAAATAGGAGCTATATAATATTGTTGTTGTATAGGGATCATCTATAAAGCAAGATGTTTTAAACTTATGAAGAAAAAGAGTCTGAAAGCTTAGGCCTTAGGAACAAAGTTGCACTAATTGTTTGGGCCTTATGAGTAGAGGCACATAGTACACCTATATACATAGTTGTCAAAACCGGTTCGGATCAGCCTGTTCAACCGGTTGAATCGGGAACTGGAGGAGGTACGGTCCGAGCTGCCAATCAAACCGTGCGTGCTATTGGCCCGGATTAAACTGGGCGATTTTGCAGAAAACCGGTGACTCGACCTGGTTTTAGGACTCGGACCGGGTCGATGAAGGAATAAAAAAACATTTGGAGACGCACAAAACGACGCCATTTTGATACCCCAAAAAATCCTTCAGCTAACAGAGACAAAACCAAAACGCAAGCAAAATCGAAATGGAAGAAAAACTAAAATGCAGGCACAAAACGACGCCGTTTCGATGGCTCATAAGAATGGTAATAGAAAGAAAAACTAATATCTACTAAATAAGCATTGAAATGGAAGAAAAAGAAGGTGCAGGAAGGCGCATGAAGAGGAGAAAGGCGCAGGAGCGGTAGCCAAAGAGAAAGAGAAAACTGTAAAGGAAGAATATATATAGTAGGGTTTTTCACTTTTTCTGGTTTGGGCCTAACTTACTTTCTGCACTCATGTTTTTGCTTTTTGCAGTTTTTATATAATTTTTTGAAATAGACTTTTGTGTTTTTTTATTTAGGTAGTTACTATTTACAATCCTTTTAATTTTTAATATACTTGTGTTATCAATTTTAATACTTTAATTTTTATTTTGAATTTTTTAGTATAGAATTAGGAATGAGTTTTTCTTAATCAAATAATATTAATTATATATATATATAATATAATTTTGAATTTTTTAATATAGACCGGTTCAAACCAAACCAATTATTGACCCACCGGTTGAACCACTGACCCAGTGACCCACTACCTTGACCGGGTCAATGACCGAACCGGTTTTCACAACTATGCCTATATATATACACACGTAGCATTGCTAAGTTATCAGTGAATTTTAATTAACTTTTTTCTATGTAAATCAACAAAAAAAAAATCATTACAACACAAACTATCCAATTTACCTATAGTAATGCATTCTCATAAATTACAACTAATATCTATTTTCATCTACTAAATTTTTTACTAATTAAAATCTTTTTTTAATTAATATTCCATATTTTTTATTAAATTAATTTCGTCATATGGATTGATTAATCCGTATGTAACATACGGATTATATGAAACATACGGATTGTGTAATCCGTATAATCCATACAGATTACGTAATCTGTAAGTTAAAAAAAAAAACTTACCTGTAGCAGCACCAATAGAATGCGATTCCGACGAATCCAACAACGTAAAAGCTTCCACGACCACCAGAGCACCAGCCAAAACTACCCCTTCCAACAACAATAACAGCAAACCTAGGAACCACTACCATAAACCACACTTAAAACCAAAAATAAGCGAACAAACGTACTCTACACCATCAGCAACGGTTATATACAAAGAAGGATATTTTTGCCATTTAAAATTTTGAAATGGTATATTAGATTTTAACATGGTGTAAAAAGTTCATCTCACCAACCATTTACTCTTGGGCCTCAGTATAAATGTGGCCTATTAGGAGACATGTGACAAACACACATATAATAAAAAAAGGTTTAAAAAAAAATAGAAGACACGGTCAAAAAGTTCTAGGATAAATTGGGTCAAGGTCAATCCACTTTAAAAAATGACAATTTGTTAGTAAAAGTGAAATATTAATTTCTTAAAAGATTTGTTGAAAATTTAAAAATAAAAAGAGGTAATATCGTTGAACCCAACCTCTCTATAAATGACCTATTAGGAGACATGGTCACAAACACAAATATCTTTCTAATTTCTCTACTCACAAAAACACAAGATGATAGCATGCAAAATTGCAAGGGGCAAATTTTAGCCTCCATTCCAGAACTAGGCAGTTCATAGATGACAAAGGAGCGCCGAACTTGCGAGCCAACTCGGTGTTGACTCAATACCTTTAAAATTAAGGTTCCAGAGTTCAGCTTTACCTATGTACCCACGCCTGCATCCTCCACAAAGAAGGCCATGAAAATTGTCATGAAGAAAGACCTTCGCATCACCACTTCTAGAAAGTTCAATAGGTTTGGAGGAAAGTTTGTACCTGAGACACTTGTAACGTGTTCGAGCCAGCTTGAAGCTGAGTTCAATAAGGCCCTCCATGATGATGTTTTTCAGGTTAATTCTTTTACTCTTATCTAATGCATGTGCATGTCCAGAATTCGAAGTCAAGACTTCTATTTCTTGCTACTAAATTTTAATTATCGATAGTATTTCAACCAACCAATTAAACTACTTGACATTAAAAGTGTACAATACATAAATAATAATAGACTCAACAAATTTATTGCCATTACTATATATATTGAACAAACATAATCTTTAAATATTTAATTAATTAAAACCTTGAATACTAAGTGTTGTCAATTCCTACAAATATTTGAATTTTCCTACAGGCAGAGCTAGTGGTGACATTAAGAGACTATGTTGGGAGAGAGACGCCTCTGTATCATGCTGAGCGATTGTTGGAGTATTACAAGAGCAAGAATGATAACAGGAAAGGGCTTGGCATTGACAAATACTTAAAGAGAGGATCTCAACCATAGTGGCTCTCACAAGATGAACAATGCTCTTGTACAAGCCATGATAGCTAAGCGCATGGGTTGCAAATGGGTTGTCACCGCCACTAGTGTGGGACAACATGGCCTTGCCACAGCTGCGGCATGCGCAAAACTTGCTTTGCAGTGCACCATCTTCATGGCTTCCAAAGACAAGGATAGACAATCTTCAAATGTGCGGTTGATCAAGTTGTTAGGAGCTCAGGTATATGTAATATAATATATTCTTTCTAGATCTTTCAATTCATCTACATGTTATTCTTTTGTATGTAAGACTTATAAAGCGATCTAAACATGTCAAAAAAATCAAAACATTATTCAGACCACAAAAAATAGTAGAAGTTAAAAAGCGGATCTAGAAAACCAATCTCTCGCCATTGCTATTTGATTAAAATCACTCCTTAGTTTAGTGTCACCATCGTAACCCGTAATTTTGTTTTCCAAACCCTCACTATCTCATTTATACTCGATGCATACTAAAAGGAAAACCGGTTTGGTAATCCAAAGAAAGTGAAACACAGTCCTTTTAAAGAGTTCTGGACATCACATAACTCAAATTGATAATGAGTCGAATATAATCATAGAAATGAACCATATATTAGAAACAAATTTTCCATTAAATTGGAAGTATTTCAAACTGAAATCCACCTTCAACAAAATGAGCATGTCTGTTTCTCAAATTAAGAGAAATCCTATCATTATACATTGTTGGGCCCTTGAAGCCCAATTAGATTTCTACTTTGCTATTTTAAATGAAACGGTGCGTATAAACTCCTGCACTAAATTGGAAGATACAGTTTTGTGCCTTTTCACTTTTCTACTTGGGTTTGCTATTTCTGCATAAATCTTGAGTTTGGTGAGAGAAAACTGAGTGATGATGATATAGTTTTTCAGTAGTCTATGTTTTGCGTTCATGTTGGTGTTGTATTGCAGGTGGAGGTCATCTCTCTCTCAGGTTTGGTCCGTTTTGAGTTCTTGAGGTTATCCTCTGTAAGGAACTGGTTGAGAGAAAGGTGGAAGACTGGGTAATGTCTGTTTTTTTGACATTGATAAAGAGTAGTTATCTTCTGTTCCCTGTAAACCTTCTTTTCTTGTTTAGATGATTAGATCTATATGGAGCAGCCAGAAGTCTTCATATAGAAAAGTTCTGAGAACAAGGTTTGTCTGCTGATAAGCGATGTTTTATCGCTTCAAACAATTAAACTACGCTAATTCTGTATCACAGGAATAACCTAGGTCGACTCATAGACACAATCAATATGGTTCCAACTTCAAGTCACTAATAAACAGTTGGGGTTTTTTGTCAAACAGTTTGCATGAGATAAGTAATAATTGCAGAAAAACGTATAACAAACAAAATTAATAAGAGATATTGTAAAACAGATTAAAGAACATCAATCCAATTCACCAAACCAAGCAATGGTAATTATCATAGTTCTTAGATAATGATCCTGTTATGAAAGTTCATTCAATTTCATTAGAAGCAGTTCAATCGAATTAACTCCTAAATTAATTGAAATTACAAACCTAATTGAAATATCATCCAACTAATATATGATTAAAATTCGAAATTAGAAAATGAATCCATAACCTAATCCGCTTTCAATCCTAAACACATTCATAATCATGAAAATTGAATAGAGGATTGAAGAAGAAAGTGAACATTCACACAAAATTTGAAATACCAAACCAGAACTCAAATTCTCCTTGCTTGGGCTGGATCCTTGGATTGATTAATTGTTTAGCCTCCCATGATCATCATCAATGAAAGCCCCACGAAATTGATGCACAAAAATGGAAGAATAGAAAATGAAAATGAAGAACAGTGAAGAACAGTTGAGAGAAAATAAGAGAAATGATTTTAATTCTAAAAACTTCAAAAGGAAATGTAAATTCTGTTTTTGCTAAAATGTAGTGTAATGCTCACTAACTAATTTCACTAGCATATAGTGGCTAAGTTAGAAGGAAAGAATGGACCGTGAATAGGCCCATCTATTCTAATTAATTATGTTATTTACATTAATAAAAATCCAACTTGCAGCCCAAAATTCAAGTGCAGTGATTCTAACTTCAAAGCCTAAAATGACCCTCCAAATGACAGAATTTGCCTCTACTTATATTTGACAAACTTGTAGATCTTTTTCTTATCTTTCCACGAACTACTCATATGCTCCATTCGAAGTTCTGTAGAGTTCTATAGGTCATGTACAAGGAATATAGGTCAAGTGAGCATAAAATCCAAAAATAAGCAACAATTAGCAATTAAATCCACTTGTTTGCCAAAGACAAAAATTGAATTAGATTGAAAAACTAAAGTCCAAGAGAAGTCAAATAAGCTAAGAAGAATAGCAAAATATTTAACTAAAAATGCTCAATCATCTGCTGAAAAGGTCTCTGTATGGTTTAAAACAGGAACTCGGATAGTGGTACAAAAGGTTTGATGACTTTGTTCTGTCACATGAATTTATAAGGTGTAAGTATGATCATTGTGTCTATTATAAGAAAGATAATGAAAATAAATATACCTATTTGTTGATCTATATGGATGATATGCTAATTGCTTCTCATAATGTTGAATGCATTAACAAATTGAAAGAGATGTTACTGAAGGAATTTGATATGAAAACCCTTGGTCTTGCTAAGAGAATCTTAGGCACGGATATAGTGAGAAATAGAAATAAAGAACCTTATCTTTATCTCAATATGTGTATGTTAAAAAGGTTGTTAAACTCTTTTCTATGCATCTTTGTAAATATGTTAGTTTGCCATTAGCTGCTCATTTCGTTTAAAATCTGTATGTGGTGTTTTAAATGAAGATGAATATGCTTATATGAAAAATGTGTCATATTGTAATGCATTTGGAACCCTATTGTATGCAATGATTAGCACTAGGTCTGATATTACTTATGTTGTTAGTGTTGTGAGTAGATTCATGAGTAAACCTTCAAAAGATCACTGACATGTTGTGAAATGGATTCTTAGATATCTTAATGGCACTTTTGATTTCTGTTTGAATTTTACTAGAAATGAATCTAATGATTTTTCTGTGAAAGACTATTGTGACTCTGATTATGTTGTAGATTTAGACAAAAGGGGATACTTAACAAGTATTGTTTTTACTGTTGGTGGAAATGTTGTTAGCCGGAAGTCCAATATTCAACATGTAGTAGCTTTGTCTACTACTGAAGCTAAGTATATAGCCTTGACTGAAACTATAAAAGAAGCACTATGGTTGAAAGGAATACTTTCTGAACTTGGTTTAAGAGATGGAATTCCACAAATTATGTGTGATTCTCAAAGTGCCATTCATTTATCCAAGAATGGTGCTTATCATGAAAGAACTAAACATATTGATGTCAGACTACATTTTATTAGAGACATTATTGCAGATGATAAGGTGAAGGTGGAGAAAATATCCACCATTTGCAATCCAATAGATATTTTAACTAAAGTTGTACCTATTAACAAATTCAAGGATTCCCTGGAATTGTTAAAAGTCCAATAGTAATGTTTTCTTTCTATTATCTATGTTATTTTTATTTTAATTGTTTACTTAGAAATGCTAATGCAATTTCTTGTTTTGTAGGTTCTGTTCTGGTTTCTTTGTATATGTTTGTTTTGTTTTTCCTGTGTCCTAGTGTCCCCTGTTCTGGCATTGAATATGTAGCCCCTGGTTTCCTTTTTGCTTGCACTATGTCTCTTCTTGTGCTTCAAGGTGGAGTTTGTTGGGCCTTTGAAGCCCAATAAGATTTCTTCGTTTGCTATTTTAAATGAAACAGTGTGTATAGCTTGGTATATATATAAAAAGCACTGTTGCACTAAATTGGAAGATACAGTTTTGTGCCTTTTCACTTTTTACCTTACAATTTCTCACACACTCCAAGAGCTTCCTATATATTTTCTCTCTTTTCATCTTTTTGGTTTTTTCTCTGTAACCTAGCTTTGCTAGGGTTTGCTATTCCTGCATAAATCTTGAGTTTGTTGAGAGAAAACTGAGTGATGATGATATAGTTTTTCTGTAGTTTGTGTTCTGCATTCCTATTGGTGTTGTATTGCAGATGGAGGTCATCTCTCTCTCAGGTTTGGTCCGTTTTGAGTTCTTGAGACTATCCTTTGTAAGGAACTTGTTGAGAGGAAGGTGGAAGGCTGAGTAATATCTATTTTTTTGACATTGATAAAGAGTAGTTCTTTTGTTCCCTGTAAACCTTCTTTTCTTGTTTACTTGTTATTCTGAGGCTTCGTTCTTGTTGAAATTTTGGCCTTGTAATCCTAAGGAATGTTGTTGGAATATTTCTTTGGTACTTTAGTGTTAATAAAGAGACTACATGTTCTTTGCCCTTGGATGTAGGTAACAAGAAGTTTTTCCTAGTTAATAAATCAAGTAAAATACTCTTGTGTGTTTTCTTTCATTTAATATTGCTTCCGCTAATTTCAGTTTATGATTGTGCGCTTAAAACTCTAACATACATATATCATGGTGAGTAGTCCCAAGGGGTTGGTTAAGAGTCTCACAACTAATTAGTCATAAATTTGAGTCTTTATTCACTTACTAGTGTAACACCCCAAAATTTCAGTCCATTTATAGGGTAAAATACTAATTGGAGGTAGTACAGAAGAATTTAGGAAAATGACGGAAATGCCCCTGGACATTTTGGGAATGACTAAAATACCCCTAGGCATACTAGCAGGGTATCTTAAGGAGAAAATACTATAAGTACTCTAGGATGTTTGAAAAATGATCAGAATACCCT
>PYAF01001769.1:0-11596 GCA_007407185.1 Glycine tomentella
ATAATTTCATTTGTATATAATTATATGGATCGTGGTAAGGGAAAGTCGCAGTTGTTACAAATAAATTACACAAAACTTGCAAGCAACAAGAAAAGGAATTTTCGTAAAAAATTATAACTAATTTGTTTCTAATACAAAGCGAACACAATATTTTATCTAAAATAAACCAAGCACGAGAGGGTAAAGAGAGGCGTTACAGAGTAGGCTTAGTCTTAGGAAAATTTGGGTTTTTCTTCATTCTTTATTCTTGAGTTTTTTACCAAAACCCGTATCAGTAAAATAGTGGTTCCGGATTTGTTAACCGTTGGATTTCCTTAAAATTTTAAAGATGTACTCCTAACCCACATATCTAACTTTTAACCGTTGGGATTTTTGAAATATTGTCTAGAATTTCCTCCGTGTCCAAAAGAGTCAAGGAGGAAGTTTTCTTCAAAAAATCTTCCTAATGCTATCATTGCTAACTTTCTACATGTTTCCTTCTTATTGGCCATCCACTTTCTACCTTCCATGTGTGTAAGTCTTGAAGATTCTTCACTCTTTTCCCTCCTTGTACGTTGGTTCTCATTGCTTGGAGGGAAATCCTTATTTTGTTGTCTTTTTCTCACGTGAAATGGCCTTAAGTTAAAGTGTTTTATGCTTTTGTTTTCTTAATTGGTTTTTCTTGCTTCCTATTGGTCCATCTTTGCCTGTAATTATTAAAATTACTAAACGAAATTATTTAGGAAACCTATTCCTCTCATAATTAAGAGAAAATTCCATAGATTATGTCCATCCTCTTTTTATAATTTTCGGATGTCCGAGTTAGTCTAGATTAAACTCTTTTTAACCTATCTTCCAAAATTCGTAGAAATTCTATTTTAGGGTTCTCTGCCTTCAATCTTGCTGATAATTTGTTATCTAAAAGTATTTTATCCTATATTCAGGTTCCCAAAAATTTCTGAAGTCATCTTGGTCATTTTTGACCTAAGGGTATTTTGGTAATTTCACCACTCCCCTAGGGGTAAAATCGTCATTTCTAAAAATGTTCAGGGAAACTTTGTAATTGTCACTCTGAGATAGTCTGATCCTTTTTCAAACATCCCAGAGTATTTATAAAATTTTCTCCTTAACATATCTTACTAAAATGCCTAGGGGCACTTTGGTCATTTCCAAAATGTCCAGGGGCATTTTCGTCATTTTTTCCAAATCTTTTGTACTGCTTCTAATTAACATCTTACCCTAGTAATTGACTGTGATTCTCAAAATTTTGGGGTGTTACATCAACCATATCTAGATAGATATGACAGGAGACAGAAACTACCTCGCTCAGTATGGTATAACCACAGGGAGCCTCAAAGCTCTCAGACCCTAGCCCAACGAGCTCCCAAAGCTCAACTTTGATGTGCTTCTCACCATGAGATCCATCAGCACCGCTCTAAGCTACACCTGCAACATAAACCCCACACGGGGTGAGATAAAAATCTCAGTAAACTCAGGGTTCTTGGAGGTCTTTCCTCTCCCTGGTTCACTTCCAAATATATAATATCACACCTTGGCCTAACAATAGCCATCTCATCACATACTACCTATACTATGTATAATGCATGCCTAACCAGGTCGGTGTACTCATCATAAGCACTGAGAGATCATCTGTTTAATGCATAAACTCTCTCAGCTCCATGAGCATAATGCTAACACCATCATTGCTATAACACCTCATGTCTACTGAGAGAACCTCTCCAGTGGATAGGTTCTCTTTAACTTGTCCAATGCCTGGGGGTGATCATCTGACGGATACCTTTTCTTAGGATTTACTGCCTTTGCCTAAGAAACTCATCCGACAGGTACAAATCCCCAGAGTCTCACTGAACCCTATTCAACACCTGAGGAGGATCATCCAATGAAGGGCTCTCCACTCACTCAGGATGTCTACCAGTACTCTGCCTGAGGAGGATCATCCATTTAAGGGCTCTCCACTCAACTCAGGACACTAGTCCAATGTCTGAGGAAGATCATCTACTAAAAGGTACATTTCCTCAAGACATGCCCTCTCATTGCCTGAGGAAGATCATCTACTGAAAGGCACATTTCCTCAGGGCTTTTCCTTAAGTACCTGAGTAAGATCTTCTACTGAAAGACACATTTACTCAGGACTCTACCTATCCATGCCTGAGGAAGATCATTTAATCAAAGGCACATTCCCTCAGGACTTGCCGTCCAATACCTGAGAAAGATCATCCAATGAAGGGCACATTCTCTCAGGGATTACATGGACGCCTATGGATTATCCCAAGGAAGATCATCCATTAAGGGCACATTCCCAAGGGGTCCATAGTCCCTTATTCTCTGGCCAGAGAATTCTTACCTAATCACATAATCAATATAAAGCATGACACTCTCACAATGTCGATCTAACATCAATACCAACATGCCATCATGGCATTTTCCTCAATATAACAGCAACACACAACATCAGTGCAAAGCGTAACACTATCACAGTGTTAGCTTATCATCCATCACAGAACACAATCATAGTGTTCATCAATCATTAGAATACCACGGGTATTTCTCTTATGCCCAATACAACTCATTCCCTATCTGAGTGTTTGTCTAACCCCAATTATCATATACATGTCTTATATACCTATCACTAAGACAATATCATTTCTAATACAATCACAGTGTTAGGTTTATTATCACTTACAGAACACTAGCACAGTGTTCATCTCGACATCACACAATACTATCATCAATCAGAACACTAACACAGTGTTCATTGTCACCATAATGTACACAACTACAAAATAGTGACCCCCAAGCAAGGAAATCACTCCAAAGAACACTGAGCTTACCTGGCATGACCGTGCTTTATCCTCAAGCTTTAGCTGGTTGGTCCATGCTGCTGACACCCTCGTGTCTCGCCTTCTGGCAATCAAATAGCACAGTCAATATCATGCTTTATATTGAACACTGTTGAAATGGTTCTCAACCGTTGAAATGAAAGAAAACATAATTCCTTTCCATAACCTCTCAATCATCTAACTTAGGGTTATCATGCTAACCACTTCATAGGTAGCTCATAGATCCTAAGCAGGATCTATCTCAGCCTAACTATAGCCTCAGAGTCTTTCTAAGACTCTATATTAGTCAATTCACTGTTCTATAAGTTCATAAATCAGCAGTTATCAAACATGGCCAAACCAAACATATTAATGCATATTCACCGTTTATTTGGCCTCATGAACAATTCATATAAAGGCACTTAGGTTCATACCTATCTCAGTACCTTCCTTTTACTTCGACCTTTTTCCTACTCAGACCAATCTCAGGTTTTAAACCAAACTTCATCAGAATTTCAATTTCAAGGTTCTATATTCCTCAGAACACCCTCCTGATCATAATCTTCTAAAGAACCTAAGCCTAATTCCAGCCCTAACACAAATGGGTTACTATTCACCCCATTACCCATTTCACAAATTAAACGGTGAAAGCTGAGTTTCTTACCTCAAAACTGTTGAAGAAGGCCGGAGAATCCCTCCTCCCATCTCTGGCATCCAAGAATTTCTTTCTTCTCCCCTCAGAACTCAGCTCTCTGAGGTTCCTCAGGAAATGAGGTTTTCTCTCAAGTCTCAGGCTGGAATTTGGTTCACACAAGGTTCCATTCATGTTTATTGGTCATTACGAGGTGTTTAGGTGAGGTATATTGAAGTTATGGAGCTTCCCAAGCTCATCCATGGCTGCCTGGGTCAGAGGAAGAAGAGGAATAGTGATTTTTCCCCAAAAATCGCGTGAAATGGCCTTTTATACTTGGCCTGACCGACATGCCGTGCTGATGGCGCCACTCTGGTGCTGATGGCGCCAAAATTCAGTGCATCTGGAGCTACCAGCGCCAATTTCCAGTATCTGTGGCGCTCCTGGCGCCAGACTCCATCCGTCGCTAAATCTGTCGCTAAATCCGTCACTAAGGCTTTTGCGACAGAATTTTATAAATTTAAATTTTATTTCTTTTTATTCCTTTTATGAAAAGCCTAGGTTATTATAGTGGACGACATGGTCATCAAATCTCAAAGTGTAACCCAACATGTAGCAAATTTAGAAGAGGTATTTGAAGAAATTCGGAAGTATGACATGCGTCTCAACCCCGAGAAATGCACATTTGGGGTAGGCGGAGGCAAATTCCTCGGTTTCATGATCACTCATTGGGGTATTGAAGCCAATCTGAACAAATGCTCGGCCATATTATAGATGCATAGCCCGGCTAATGTTAATGAAGTTCAAAAGCTGAATGGAAGATTGGCCGCGCTATACCGATTCCTCCCAAAACTTGCCGAGAAAGCAAGGCCCTTTTACAAGCTACTTACCAAGATAGCACCATTCCTCTGGCATGATACCTGCGAGCAGGCTTTCGAGGCATTCAAGAAAACAATTGCTGCACCACCTGTCTTGAGTCGACCTCGGCAGAATGCACCATTGCTCTTATACCTCTCGGTAGCAAACGAAGCTGTCAGCTCGACACTCGTCCAAGAAAAAGGGAAGCACCAACTCCCTATCTATTTCACCAGCCGGATAGCCTTAGCATTAATCACCTCGGCCAGATGCCTTAGGCCTTATTTCCAAAGTCACCAAGTGATAGTTAAGACTAACTATCCCATCAAACAGGTACTGAGGAAACCAAAAATGGTAGGGTAAATGGTAGCTTGGTCAGTCGAACTGTCAGAATTTGACATTCGATATGAACCACGTGGTCCCATAAAGGCACAGTTCATGACAGACTTCCTGGCACAATTTGCCGGAAAAGACGAATCCACCCCAGACTGGTGGAACCTTTATGTTGATGGAGCATCTAACGTGCAGGGAAGCGGAGTCGACATCATACTCGAAGGACCCGACAACATTTCATTGGAACAAGCTCTTAAGCTTAACTTCAAGGCCTCTAACAACCAGGCCGAGTACGAAGCACTCATAGCAGGACTCAAACTCGCCAAGGAAGTCAGAGCTTGATATTTGAGATGCTACTCCGATTCATAGCTCGTCCAGGGACAGATAGCGGAGAAGTTCCAAACCAAAGAAGCGCTACTTCTCCAGTATTATTATCTGGTCAAAACACTTATTGATAGCTTCATGTGTTTTGAGATGTATCACATACCTCGGGAAAGTAACACCAGGGTCGATTTGCTATCTAAGCTGGCCAGTACCAAGAAAATCGGGCACCTCAATACGACCATCCAAGAAACGCTCCAAAAACCCACCATTGATACCACATCAGTATTGGCTGTTGAACTGGAGGAACCCACTTGGATGACCCCTTATAGAGACTTTCTCGAAAAGGGAACGCTCCAAGAAGATGAAAATGAAGCCCAACGTCTGAAGCGGAAAGCCAGCTACTATGTCATTATTGACGGTGAGTTATTCAAAAGAGGGTTAACAACACCTCTACTCAAATGCCTGGACAGCTCACAGGCAGACTATGTCTTGAGAGAACTTCATGAAGGGATCTGTGGACTCCATACAGGAGGATGATCCCTAGCCACTAAGGTGGTACGAGCAGGGTATTATTGGCCAACACTCAAGACCGACGCCTTTCAGTTCACACGTAGGTGTAAACGGTGTCAGGAGTTTACGGATATCCCACGGATTCCCCCTGACAACCTACATACCATCTTCTCTCCGTGGCCCTTCGCCATGTGAGGCATGGACATCTTGGGACCATTCCCTAGAGCTCCCGGGATGATCAAGTTCTTACTGGTGGCAATCGATTACTTCACCAAGTGGATCGAGGCGAAGCCATTACGAGAAATTACAGCCAGTGAGGTTGAAGCCTTCACCTGGAAACATCTCATATGCAGATATGGTCTACCCTATGCTATCATTACTGACAATGGTGAAAATAATAGGAATACTTCACAATAACCAAGAGGGGGGTGAATTGGTTGAACCTTGGTATTTTAAAATCAATTTCAAATCAGAGTTTTTGGGATCTTTAGCACTTTTAAAACCAAGAAACCTTTTACTCAATCAAATAGCTCATTACAAGAATTCAATAGATCAAAACCAATCTTGTTGTGCAATGAATATGATTCAAAGAATAAAAGACAATTAATAAGATGAGAAGAGAAATAAGAACACACACAATTTATACTGGTTCACTTCAAATCATGAAGCTACATCCAGTTCTTCCAACCAACACTAGGTTAGAGTTCCACTATTATAAAAATATTCTTACAAGCTTTTACAAGAACCTCCCATTTATCAACCCTAGATAAAGAACTGAAATCTAAAACCCTATTAGATTTCTAAGGAGAAAGATCCAGAGAACACTACTCTGATCTTTAAGCTAGAGAACCTTATCTAGTCCCAAGCTTTAAGAATCAAAATTACAATAGCCAATACAATACAAATTCAGTAAAGAATTACAACCACTGAGTTAAGGAAAGAAAACACCTGATGATCAGTGAATGATATGCACATGAATGAATATACCAGGTTGAAATACAAAATTAAACTCAGAACATCTCCTTCCTTAACCTTTGAAAAGAATCTTCTTGCTTCAAGAATCACTCAAAAACCCATAAGTGTTTTAGTGAAAGCAAGAACTCATAGAATCCAGAAAAATCACTTAGAACGTGTTTAGAAAGCTTATATGTGCTCAGAATACGAATTAATCAAGTTATAAAACAAGCCGAGCCAAGGTTCTATTTATAACAAACTTTTGTAACTGTTAGTAATCGATTAAACGCACCCAATAATCAATTTTTTCACTCATGTAATCGATTAAATCAACCTTGTAATCGATTAAAGTGTTTTACAAGAATCTGGATATGAGCAACGAACAAAATAATCGATTATTCCGTCTTATAATCGATTAAGACAGGAAGCTTCATAAACTTGAAATACATTGTGTAATCGATTATGGATTTTGGTAATCGATTAAACCAAGAAGCTTTAGAAATCATATTGAACTATGTAATCGATTACTGTATTTGGTAATCGATTAATGTATCAAAATTAATGTGCATATGTATATGATGTAATCGATTACTAAATTTGGTAATCGATTATGACAGGAAGATGTTATTTTCAATTTAGCCTGTGTAATCGATTACTGTACTTTAGTAATCAATTAAAATGTTCATCAAGGCAGTTTATATGTAAACAAAGGTCAAATAATCGATTAATCTGATAGGTAATCGATTACATTGTTCTTGAAAAGTTTTCCAGAATGAACTAAGAACAAAACAATTGATTATCTCCTTAATGTAATCGATTAAATCAGTACAAATTCATTTTTCCAAAAACCTTTGATTTAAATGATCATTTTAACAAAGCCTTGTGAATTTTATTAATCAAGTTAATTGAATTATTGAATGATATGAATGAAATGCACTTGGATCACCAGAATTGCTTCTTTCTTACACATTTAACACAAATCATTCTTCAAGGCATCCAATGCATGTTGAAAGCTCAAAACCAAAGCTTGATTCCTCTTCCATTCTTCAAATAGCTCCTCTGAAACTAACAAATGGTACACAGTTCAAGGCACAAACCTATGAAGACTTCCTCACACAGCTAGGTATCAAACACCTAGTCACCTCTGTTGAACACCCCCAGACCAACGGTTAGGTGGAAGCGGCGAACAGAGCATTCTTAGGTCCCTTCGTACTAGACTTGATAAGTCCAAAGGTCTTTGGAAGGAGGAACTACCCAACATACTCTGGGCATACCATTGTACACCTCAAAGCACTACAAAGGAAACTCCTTTTCGCCTAACATACGGTACCAACGCCATGATCCCTGTCGAGCTGGGGGAACCCTCAACTAGAAGGATGCTTTTTCAGGAACAGTGCAATGAGGACAACATGAGGGTTGAGCTGGAAACCAGTGAAGAACTTCGAGACATAGCCAGGATTAAGGAAGAAGCAGCTAAACTCCACATGGCAAGAAGATATAACTCTAAAGTTCAACCTCAAACTTTTTAGCCAAGCGACTTAGTCTGGCGCGTCCGGAGTGAAGCTCGAAAGGATACTCGTGCAGGCAAACTTGGACCAAATTGGGAAGGCCCATTCAGAGTTGTCACCAACATAGACAACGACGCCTACAAATTGCAGGAACTCAGCGGTAAAGACATTCCAAGAACTTGGAATGCTACCCACCTGAAGTTCTACTTCAGCTAAGGAGATCAAGGCCGGATGGTGTACTCTTTTTCCTATTCAAGTCCTTTTTTCCCACTGGGTTTTTGCTTGAAAGGTTTTAACGAGGCCCATTCGAGGAATAGGCAGAGGAAATATGTACATTAAATGCTATATTAATAAAACATATACCTCTTTTATTTACATTAATATTTCAGGATTTTGACTATGATTCAGGAAGTATCGCCTGATTATTCTCCCAGGTCCAGTTTCGAAAACCCAAGACCACGTCTTGGTACTTGTCAAGGTCCGTCCATGACAGGTCTTACTAAATTCCAAGGCGGACGCGTCCTGCTACTCTCCATAGGTTCATAACACCCTAGGGCTCCCCTAGGAGAACCTCCAGTAAAACCCAAGGTCAGCCTTGGTCCGAGGTCTGCCTCGGCATACAATCAATAAGACCGGTTCATCTGGCTGGCTATTCAAAATCCAAGGTCTGCCTTGGTCCGGGGTCCACCTCGATGTACAGTCAATAATCCCAGCCGTCTAGTTGACTACACAAAACTCCATGGATTTGCCCTTGGTCCGGGTGGGAATCAACCCTTGACAGAAGACCCAAGGCCCGTCCTTGGAAGAAGGCTTGTACCCGGATGGTGGTCAGTCCGAGACAACCTTACAGAGTTCAGGGTCCTCCCTTGGTTGAAGACCCAAGGTCCATCCTTGGAAGGTTTGTAAACCCGACTTCCCGGTTGACCTTATTAAGCCAAGATCCGCCTCGGTATGAAGACCTGGGGGTCTGCCCTCGGAAGAAGGTTCATAATCCCATTTAATTGGTTGACCTTAACAAGTCTGGGATCTGTCTCGGCAACCCAAGAATCCGTTCTTGGTCGTAAAACCAAAGTACGGTAAACCTTCAAGGTTTATAAATCCTAAAGCTTTGGTCGGCCTCCTAAAAATGCAGGGTAGACGCACCACTGTTATGCTCTCAGCAGCTCCCAAAACCAAGATTATGTCTTGGTAAACGTTGACAAAATCCATCATGGACGACTCCACTGGTGTTAGCTCTGACAAACATGAGGTACAACTATGTCTGCCCTCAACATATGTTATCGTTATCATTATTCTTCCTTGTAGGAATATAAGTCCTCAGGAACATAAAGTCCGAGAAGCATACTTGGCACATAAAGGCCGAGGTCCTCCCTCGGACTCCTATACACAAGAAAACTCTTGGTATTATTACAGACTATGAAACCCGGACACGACCAACCATAATTATCATCAGATTTTGTCAAGTTCCATCCTTGACCGACACAATTATCAACAATCCTGGATAACTTCTATTTTGCAAAACTCAAGGACCATCCGTGATCAACCTCGTATTCACCCCATTATCCATTACGGAAATATGAGTTCTTTATAGCTTTACTCTAATGATTTCAGCACTCACAAATTCTATTCGTGCAGGATTACGAGCCACACAAAAATCAAGGAAACATATTTGATATATCAAAGTCCAAGGCCCTTTTGGCATGTCGAAACCCAAGAAGCATTCTTAGTACTAACTCCTATGGAGCCCCGACACCATAGATTCATCTATTTTGCAGGAATAATTGTTCGAGAATATTGATAAATCGGGTTATAAGCTCAGCTGTTGACTAACATTTAACATGGATGTCCATGCTCAAACCTCGACATTACTTCGTTTATTTAACAACCCGACATTATTTCAAATACTCAACAAAGATGAAGGAAAAAGCAATACTTTCATTAAGACGCAGTAAAATTTACATGGGCATCCTGGCCAAAAGTACAAAAGAGAAGGCAAAAAATAGAAGAAATATAAAGCAACTTATATGTCAGCTGCATCACTAGCAGATTCTTCAGTAGAACCGAGCTCTTCTTCATCTACCAAGGCATGGTTCTTCACATCCTTGAAAGGATCAAATGGACCCAAGTCAAGGTCTTTCACAAAGAGACCGGCTTGGCACACCGCCTTGGAGAAGCCCTTCTAATGTTACTCCACCGCCTCCCACTTGAACATCTTCAGCTCTTCGTCAAGCTCTTTGTTGACTGTCATTTCAACAAGGATCTCAGCCTGGGCCTCTTTCAGTCTTTCCTCCAGACTTGCCACTTTCTCAACAAGTTCCATCTTGGCAGTGAGCCCGTCCTCAGCATCCTTCAGCTTAGTCTCTAGCTCGGTCACCTTCTTTGCCAACTCCTCCTTCTCAGCCAAAGCCTTATCCACCTTGGCAACAGATGCTCGGCCAAGAACCACCATCTCATCACCATCGAGCCTAGTCCGTAGCAGCTTGGACAAAGCCTCATTAATCTTCGAAGATAGCTGGCGGTTATACTAGGTAGCCTCGACAGAGGCCACCACGACGTTGTTCAACCGGTTGCGCTCTAGCCACTAAGCACCACGGACAACACCCTTCAACTTGTGGTACTCCTGCTCCACTCCAGAGAGGCTGTCTTGCCCATGGCTTCTTGATACACTTGCCTTTTCTCCTTTATGATGGCAAGCCTCATCTATAAGAAGACCTCAGCAGCATCAAGTGAGCGTTGAGGACCTGTCGACCTGATCAAATTCCTATTAAAAGGAGTCGGCGGTTCACGATCAAGCTTATGCCCAACACTCCATAATGAATCAACCTCCTTTGGAGCACTCAGAAACTCCAAAGGGGTAGCAGGTGGCGGCACGACAGTTGGAGGAGGCGGAGAAGAAGGAAACGAGAAGTAGGTGGAGTCGGAATGACAACCACGGGAGGCACGAAAGTAGCAGCAACAGGCTGAGCCGAGGTCACAACCACAGGTACAGTGGGAACGATAGCATGAGTAGTAGATGAAGGAGCTCGGACAGGAGGAGGAGAACTCGGCATCAACCCAGCAGCTTCCCGCAATGCACGAAGACCACTAGGAGTGTGAGTGGCCCTAGATTTCTTGCTACCAGATGTCTCGGCACCTTCATCCCTTTTTCTCTTAGCCATATCCGCAGGGGAAGAACTGGAGAGTGCAACGGCTACCTGAGAAGGCCTAACCCGGACAGTCAGTCGACCCTCTCCTTCAGTCGGGGGAGGAACAGGAGACGGCACGACGTCTTTATCTGCATTACTCACCAATGACCTCCATTGAAAATTGCCCATGATACCTGCAAAGACGCCAAAACATGAAAATGTTTTCACGTGTGAAAAGTAGAAGTAATGAAAGAAAAATTACCATGCAATTGTTAAAAAATAAGGAACACTCACAATTAACCAAGAGGGGGGGTGAATTGGTTAACCTTGGGTAATTAAAAAAAAAACTTTCTTTCAATATCAGAGTTTAAAATCAGAGTTAGAATGCCCTTAGGATCTTTAAAACAAACCCAGAATGATTATCCTTATCCAAGATCAATCCAAGACTTTGTAATACAATCAAATTAATTACACAACACAGAATTCACACAAGGATAAACACACAACACAGAATTCATACAAGAATTGATAAAGACT
>PYAF01001769.1:11696-22636 GCA_007407185.1 Glycine tomentella
GAACTATATAATCGATTACATGAAGTGGTAATCGATTAAACTCGAATGACTGTATATTACAACTAAGCATGTAATCGATTACTATATCATCGTAATCGATTAAACCAGTCAGAGAATAAAATCTCAAGTATGCTAATGTCTTAAATAATCGATTAATACGATAGTCTAATCGATTAAAATGTTCATGTTTGATTTTCCAAAAAATTATGAACAAAATAATCGATTCCTTTAACTCAGTAATCGATTAAACCAGTACTAGACTTATTTTTCCAAAATACTTAGCTTTTTCTTCAGTATCAACTTAATCACTTAAGATCTAAATGATGCAATGCTTGTATGATGAATGAATGATATGCAATCAATACTTGGATCATCATAATGCTTTCTTTTCCTTTTACATTTAATCACAAGCTTCAGTCCTCATTCTTGAGTCATGTTGAAAGCCAAAACTTCCAACTCTTGATCATTGCTTGATTCTTCAAGTTGCTCCCCCTCAATTCAACAGCAATACGGCGGAAGGATCAATGGCCGAGGGTAGCGCCAAAATAGCTCAGGCGTCCAATGAGGCCGGTAACAATTCCAGAGTCGCCTTGTCAGACCTCTCCAAGGGTTAACATGTTCTCATCAAAGGACTTGAACCTGGTAGGGTCAGCCTGCCAGTAGAAGGGAAAGCGAGCTTCCCCGTACCTATTGAACATCAAAGGCAACCTGCTAGCCGCAACACCACTTTCACGGACCTTGAAGAATCGGTCCTTAAAGTGACGGAAGACATTGGTGTCCACCTCAAACAATTTTTTTGAAACGCTGTGCAAGGAGACCCAAGCAACCTTCCTAGATGGCTTAGTCTGAAAGAAAAAGCAAAAGAGAGGAAAAGTAGCACGAATATGCAAATGAGAACACAAAATTTCAAAGGCCCGCACCACAGCCCAATTGTTAGGATGAAGTTGGGAGGGGGCCACATTCAGATACTCCAGCATAGCGCATTGAAAGGGGGAGAAGGGAAAAATAATGCCCAACACCTCAAAGAGGCATCGGTACATGTAAAAGAAAGGTAAAGTGCCTGTCGCTGCCCTCAAACAGGGAAAATCATCTTCCCCGCAAGGCTTGACAATGATCTTGTTGGCGTTCGGAGGAGCCGTCATCTGAAACGTCGAGCGAAGCATATTTACAGAGGCAAAAGAATTTAAGGAGGAGCGGTATTTGAAAATATCCTCCCTTACCCACTCATATCCACCAATAACTACTGCAGGAGTGGGTGAACTTGCACTGCGACCACCGTGCTCGTGGGGAGAAGTCCTAACTCTCCTCACCCTTTCAGAGGAAGAAATAGGGGGAAGAATGGTAAGCGGCAAAGGCTGATTAACCCTAGGGATAGCAGAAACCCTCGCTTGCTGGGCAGGACAAGAGGTTCCCTTGCCAGCTTGGTGGGAACGAGTCCTCCTCCTAGAAGGAAAAGATCCATCGGAGGCATCTCCGTGAATGTCCTCCTCAGAGGAATCACCGATGGAGATCACATTGTGCATAATGCGTTGCTCGACAAAACCCCCTGAATCACTACCCCCATACCCAGAGCAGAATCAGAAATGGGAGATTCAGACATTTTCAGAAGAGAAGATTAAAGCTCTAAAAGAAGAAGAGGACTCAATAAGATAATGACCCAGATGAAAATTGAAATGACGGAGTGTCAGCTACTTAAAGGGAAGGAGACTCGACGGTTATTTGGGCGGGAGTTCAAAATGTCTCCTAGAAGTCTGCTTCGTGATTAACCACAATTCCTATTACCGCACGATTTTACCCACTATTGCACGATCTCTAAAAGCGGTTCTCCAAGTGACATGTGTACATGGGAAAGCAACATGAATGGTATGATCCTGTCAATATTAATGAGGGCACAAAATTTACTCTCAAAGATCACATCACACAGTCATGGATGAACAAAAAATCATCATCATCAATGCTTCATCTGCCTGTCAAGGTCATACTTATCCAGGATAAGTCAAGAAGGTTTACATTGGGACAACTCATCATCAACCTGGACTACTTTGTCTAAGTTCATTCATCAACAAGAATTAAATCTCTTTTGGCATAAATCCGAGGTCCGTCCTCGGTACCCTAAAAAGAAATCTGAGGTCTACCCTTGGTCCGAGGTCCGTCCGAGGTAATTCATGTTAGTATATGGATGTCCTAGAGACAATCTTTTCATTAGATTAGGACGTACATGTACTTTTCATATTGTCATGAATAAATTATAAGCGCTCTTTATCCTGTTTCATATTCTGTCTCGATATCATTATTAATATATGAGTAACTAGATAAAACCCTTGGAATAGAATAGGTATCTCTTGAATATCAGTGATGGGATCACGATCATGAGGATTCAAGGATACCAGATGTCTACTCCTAAATTTAAGTTCCTAGTCTAGAGACACTGAAAATGGGGATCAGTGATCTCGGGTAAGACTAGCATGGCTTATCTACTTGTATGCAGATACAAGGTAAAGACCTCATGAGCTACAGACATGGAGATGTCTTAGCTAAAGTCGTAGGTGGACCTATAAGGGTATAGCTCGCACTGAACGGACCCATAAAGAGACTCTATGAGGAAATCTCACAGATAGTATCATTAGAGTAGTCTCTTATTATTTGGGTGTGTCTTTCCTTAGACCAGAAGTTTTCACCTAGACTGTGTTCTAGAAGACATGCTTTGATTGTATACCTCGTCTGCCTGAAACATGGAGATGTTAGATATGATGCAGAGGTTGAGGATGATCATGAAGAATCAAGTCAAGCTTTACTTTAAGTTTTGATTTTACATGCCCACTCAAATTGATGGCATATGTACTTTGTTTCAAAGGCTTGGTTCAAGAAATATATAATCCCTCATTCCTCACATAAACTGAATAAGTCATGCATACATTAACTCATTAATTCATGATTAGGTCATACACATTCCATGAATCAGCTGGCATGACATTAAAGCTTTAAAGTTTTCATAAAAAGTGTTTTTCACTGCTTTAATCGATTACTGATTGCATTTAATCGATTAATTGCTTGGTTACATAACTGCATTTAAAGATATGAACATTTTAATCGATTACCAAATGTTTGTAATCGATTACATTCACCTGACTTGGTTAAGTCGTTCTGTGATAATCGATTACATGACGGATTAATCGATTATCTGTGTATCTGCATAATTTTCAGAAGCATTGTTATCTTGTTTAATCGATTACCAGAGTTTTGTAATCGATTAAATAAGCATTGATACGTTTTTCACATTCCCTGTGTTAATCGATTATTTGAGCATTAATCGATTACTTCAGTGCATCACAAAATCCAGATCTTCTGTGATAATCGATTACAATATGGATTAATCGATTATTTGTTCTTAAGAATTTTTCCAGATTTCACATAAACACTTTAATAGATTATTTTGGAACTTTAATCGATTACATTTGTTGAAATAATCGATTACCATTACGGAATAATCGATTACAGTCAGTTAATTCTGTTTTTTATAAATAGATACAACTAATTAAGTGAGAAGAGACTTTTGGTTTTACGAAGTAAGCCTTGTAAACACACTCTCAGGAGATTTTAGAAGCACCAAGGCTATTTAGAAACATTCATTGATTTGGTTTCAAGAATCATGAAGAATATCATGTGTTGAGTCATCTTTTCATGATTAGTTTTTGCTAAAGCCTCATTTGTCAAAAAGAAATCATCAAGAAAGATCATGACATTCATTCTCAGTTTGGTTTGATCATTTAAACTCATTCATTTCACTGAGGAAGTCCAGGTGATATCTTTCTTTAATCAATTTCTTTGTTGGTTTGTATTGAAATTGTTTAATTTGATGGTTTGTTGTTGATATAACAATTTGTATCTTTAAAGCATTACTAGATAGGTATCTAGTAGGTAGAACAGAGAAGGGATCTCTAGTTCTTAGATCTTTTGAGAAGTCTATAGGTTTAGATTTTGAATTTTACCTAGGGTGGGTAAAAGAGATCTGTGTTTGCTTGTAAAGATAATCATTTTGTTATAGTGGAAACTCTAATCAAGGTTGATTAGAAGTAAAACTGGATGTAGCCTCTGGGGTTGAGAGGTGAACCAGTATAAATCTTGTGTGTAATTGTAATTTTTTGTTCATATTCATATTGTTCATGAAGTATTATTTTTGTTAACATCACAAGATTGTGTGAAGCTCAAGAGTGGGTTGATTGAGATAAAAGTTGATATTAAAAGTTTGATATTTTAATTGGTTAAGATACGATCCATCTTTCAAAGTCTTCCGCTGTGTACAAAATTGTTTTAAATTTTAAAAACTCTGAGGAAAAACCAATTCACCCCCCCTCTTGGTTATTTGCATAAGTGTTCATTCTATTTTTCAGGAGACACATAGGTATATCTTTGGGCATGTCCTGAAAGAACACGAGTCTAGGGTGACTAGCTAAAGGAATTCGTCAAATCTCTGTGAGAGATTAGGTTATCTGTAAACCGGAGAAATTAGGATGACATTTACGGGACTCGGGAATCTATGCATAGTAAAAGAAATCATGAGATGATTTGCCTTTAGAGGTGGTAAAATTGGAGACTTCCTATTTCGTATTAAAGCTTACCCTAGACCGCAAGGGTTGATACGTTTCCTTAACCTAGGTTTTATGGGAACGTAACCGAGACGAAAGGAAATACATACGGAAACCAAATAGATTTAATAGGATGATCTTGTCACTTACCTAACTAGTTCTGGGGCAACAAAGCATTGCTAGTGCTCTGTGTTGTCATTAAATAGGTAGAGGCCTTGTTGGGCCCAAACTCATTTATGTCAATAACTATGTTGGGCCTAATGAGTCACACACTAACACTTTATTGTCATGACATTATAGCATTAAAGGTTTTGGCCTAATAATGGTTGTTGGCTCAAGAAAGAGTTTATAAACTTATCTTAAAGAGAAAGGGGCACATGAATAGAGTTAATGGGCTTGGATAGTCCAAGACATTATTAATTAATTTAAATAGTTAAATTAATTATCTAATATTTAAATTTGATAATTTAAATTTTGAATTTAAATATGAATTAAATATAGTAGATAGTTTCATATCAAAAGGAGAAGATAAGAGCTAGATTTGAATTTGAATTCAACTAGCATCTTATCATTATCATATCGTAGATTTTAGGAAGAAGTTTGAGGGCTGATTAGAGGCTTATCATACGGCTGGATATTTGATTATTATTTGGCAAAATAAATTCCAAGTAATTGACTTGGTCTTAAGAAGATAAGATAGGAGGTTGTTGGAAATTTTTGAAATACAACAACTCTATCTTATCTTCACGTGTGAGATGCTTAATGATCAGAATTTTATGGTTAAAAATCTGACCTAAAACTCTTCTATAATTATACTCTTGTGATCATAGTTCTCTAATATGGTTTTTGAGAAAAACCCCATCTATCTTCCTCTTTTTCACGTGCCCCTTTGTGTGAGTTTTGGCTGAAAATTCAACCACCAATATCATCTATTGGTGAGTCTCTTAGATAAGTAAAACACTTTAAAACCTAACCTTCATCCTCTCCATTGGTGCACCTAGCTTGCCTCCTTTGGTGTTTGTTGGTGGCATTCAAGAAGTGTTCTTGAGTCTTGACAAGAAGTGGTGTGGATTAACATTAGAGGGTTTGTATCTTCAAGCCTATTTTTGATCATTAATTTTGAATATAAGCAAGGTACCATCTATGTCCTAAAGAATGATTCTTGTGTGGTATGTGTGTTTCCGCTTGAAAAATTTTGTTTTTCTCACATGCCTTCGGGCTTCAAGGCCCCTATCTTTCAATTCACAGGTTCATAAATCCAAACTACGCCGAACTCATGGTTCTTAAGTCTAAAGTTTTGGTCGACCTCAATAAAGCTACTGACTTCAACTTATGACACCATCTGTCTACACTCGAGGGCTGGCGAAATTCATTATACTACTGTGACATTGGACACTATGCATCAATGCTCATTCACCCTCTTTCCCCATAAATTGGCTCAGAGGCTGGGGGGCTTATCTACAGTTCAAAATAGTAAAATGACACGTGGCCATCTCTTAAAGGTCACTGTACACATGGATATCTTCCACGTCAGCATTGCCACATTAAAGAGTATATCTATTATACCAATATATTCAAATAGGGGTAACAACTGTTGCGAAACAGCAAGTGTACCGTTCGTTTCAAGTAATAAAGTGGGTAAGTAGAGTATCGTATCCACAAGGATTGAGTTTCTAATTTTATCGTAACTAACGATCTGAGAGATTGGAAGAAAAATATGTGTTTGAAGAAAGTAGTGTTGTGTTGTGGAATTATGCGAATTAAACAAATAATAGAAAATTAAGTATAATAACCCTCAGGCCTGGCGCGGATGACGCGAGTTTCGCGCGGATAGCGCCAGGGTTGTTTTGCAGAAAACCAGTGCAGAGGTGTGGCGCTGGTAGCGCCGGTGTGGCGCGAGTGGCGCCAGAGGCTCTGGAGGTTGACCCCAAAGGCGCCAGGGTGACGTGGGTGGCGCTAGACAACCCAGAGGACCTGTTCTCCCCTGGAGGTTGGCGCGAGTGGCGCCATAGTGGCTCGGATGGCGCCATTGGTTCTGGAGGTTGGCGCGGGGGTTGGCGCCGTGGGTTCTGGCAGTTGGCGCGATCAGCGCCAGAGTGGCGCGATTAGCAGGGCAGCTCGGGCAGACCCACTACAAAAGGGTCATTTTACGAAAATTGACCCAAATCTCTTCCTTTCTTCTTCCTCCAGTGACCCACCTCCATTGCTGAGTGCCCAAGCTTCATAAACCTTGATTTGTTCACCAAATCACTTCCTTTAAACATAATATATGTTGGAAAACCTCTAGTGAGCTTGAATCCTTCATCAAAATCCCTTGAAAACCCACAAATCAGAGAATCCCTTTCTCAAGGGAAGTTCATAGAACTCGAGTTCGGCGAGGAACGACGGCGATTCACGGACACTCGAGCTTGGGGGAGTCATCCTTGGGCTTTCCTTGTCGTCATTGAGGTAAGAAACTCGAGATTCGCCATTTATTTGTGAGTTAGGGTTTTGGGTGAATAGTGACCCACTTGTGATAGAGCTAGTATTAGCCTTGGGTTCTTTAGAAAAGTGTGTTTAGAACGCTTTAGTGATGAAGGATTAGCTCTTAGATGCTAGTTTGGTGAACTTTGATTCTTGGCTCTATGTAATGCATGTATAATTGGTATGCTGAGTTGCTTGGCTGTGTTGTGACATGCAAGAGCCTTGGTATATGGTTTTGATGTGCTCAAAAGGCTTTTGGAATGGTGTCTTGTGTGTGAAAGGAACCGTTCAAGCCATATGTGTATCCTTGAGCCTTTGGTCTGTATAGAGCTTTGAGCTCTTAATGTTGGCTTGCACCGAGTCTTGTGATGACTTAAGTGCCTTGTGGACATGAGATGGACCACTGAGGGTCTATGAGATGGCTTGTGAGTGATGAGCCTTGATGAACCTTAAGTTAGAGGACTGTTGTTATGTTTGTGCCTGATATGGCTGTATTGATGCTTGATATGTGATTGTGTTCCTTGTATAGGGCGTGACACCGCGGGTGTCAGTGGTGTAGACCACAGAGCAAGGGAAGAACTATAGGGCTCGGCTTTGCCAGGTAAGTTCTTGGTCCCTTGGGGATGTTTCCCACTTGTTGTGCTCCACCACACTCCGAGGGAGTGATGGTTGCATTCATGATGCATTCATTGATGGTTGTTGCATCCTCATAATGATATGTATGCTTGTATTTATGCTTGAAAATGTATGATACCTGTTGATAGATCTTCTGGCCAATAAGATAAGTATGGACCTCCCTAGGAGAAGAGCGCACCTCCTAGTTTGGTTTGCTCGTGGGTGATGATGATCCCTTAGGACCAAGAGATAGGTGTGTCCCTTCCGGTCTCACACTGAGTTTGGTGTTGATGATGATACACCGTACATAGAGCAAGATGACTTGCTTGTATTGTTATGAGGGTCGGGAGGCCAGTATGTTTGTGATGCATGATGACTTGTGTCATGGAAAGTGAGTCAGGGTGGAGGAGATGCCTCCAAGGACCCTGAGCTTACTGAGATGTATATCTCTCCCCATGTGGGGCTTATGTTGTTTCAGGTGACTCTTCTGGCAGAGAGAAGCGGTCTCAGGGTGGGAGGCCCCAGTAGAGACGAGATCTGCTTGGCCGTGTGGCTGCAGAATGAGAGTTGAGTGGCTCCTTTTGGCTTGATGATGTTTTGTACCCTGTAGAGGGAAGATGTGTGTGTGTGCACACATATTATGCTTTGTTTATGCTATGTATACCCTCGTGTGAGGAAGGATCTATGAGATCAAAAGCACACGGATGCTTATTCTTTTGTATAGACACTTCGAGTGTCAGATGATGTGTATGTACATAACCAGTTTATGTTATGTAATGATGTTCCTCCTGTTTATATCTGTTGAGATTTGTGTTTATCTGCCTATGGTTATGTTTATGAGATTCTAGATCAACAGGGGCTTGTGTTGCTGTGATGTCTAAGTTTTATGAGTTCCCTACATAATGTAATCAAGAAATATGGTTTTCGATTATGCTTCCGCAAAGTATTTAATTAAAGTGATTACGCGCTATTCTGATAAATAATAATGTTAATACACCGGGTGCACACGGGGTGTTACATTAAGAAATTAAAAGCAAGTTTAAATTGATTGTGATGTAGTTAAGAGAAATAATTGTGGTCAGAACACAATCTTCTTTGATCCCTACCTCCTTCACTTGAATTGGTTATTAAATTCAATTACCTCTGATTACTCAGAGGATGTATCTTTACTTAATTAGTTAAATCCTAATCCCTTAGCAATTTAACCCTTTAACCCAATTAGAAATCCTAATTCCTTAGCGATTCCTATCAAGCTAAGCATTAAAAGAATACATCATAGAAATTCCGCAATCATACATCCCTATCCTTAGGCAATGTAAAAACTGTTATTTTACTCCTGTCAGAAATTAGAATCCCAATATCCCTATTGTGAACTCTAACCCTAAGAACTTTAATAGAATGACCAACTCTAATAAAGAATAATACAATGAAGAACAGAGTAAAATAAATCAATCATAATAATCTCATATTAATACCAATCAAATTACAGAGGAGTTCACATTGGTTCTTGGCCCTAACCACAATGAAAGAATTTATCCAGACATGTTCATGTCTAACCTCAAGAAATACAAAGACAGCAGAAGCATTAATCTTTCTTCAAATTCTGGCCTTGATCTTCTCTCCACTGTGTTTCTGTTTGTAAAAGTATCTGTAAAAGTCTGTTTCCTATTAGTCCATAAGCCTTCTATTTATCCCTGCACGTTCTTCTCTTAATCAGGGTAATAAAACCCTTCTTCCTTCTTATTTTCGTGCCAAATAATTTAAAATCAGGAAATAGAATAGTTATAGCGCTGATCGCGTGGCATCTCATGCTGATTGCGTGAGATGTTCGACTTTAAATATCTTCCAAACCTTCTGGCGCTAATAGCACGGAGTATGGCGCTATCCACGTGGGTTGTTCGAGCTGAAAGCTTGATATTGGCGTGACACATTCCGCGCGGAATGCGCGGCTTGGTCGAGCTGAACTATTGATCCTGGAAAGCTGGCTCTAACAGCGTGGGCACCACGCGATTAGCGTGGGATGGACGAGTGATGGAGTGCTTTTAGTTAAATATTTTTCTATCCTTCTTAGCTTATTTGACCTCTCTTGGACCTTTATTTTCCTATTCTAATTCAGTTTTTGTCTTAGGCAAGTAAGTGAGCTTAATTGCTAATTATAGCGTATTTTCGGATTTTTGCTCACTTAATGTATCTGACTTGTTCAGGACCTATAGAGTGCTACAGAACTCTAAATGGAGTGTTCTAGGAGTCCCTGGAAAGATAACGAAAAAATCCACAAGTTTGCTAGAAATAGCCTAAGGCCAATTCTATAATTTGGAGGGTCATTTTAAGCTTTGAAGTTAGCACCTCTGCACTTGTAATTTTGGGCTGCGAATTTGAATCTTATGGTTGTAAATAGTAAATAATTAGAATTGATGGATTTTGTTGACGGCCCATTCTTTTCTTCAGACTTAGTCACTACATATTAGTGACATTAGACAGATTTTGAGACACAATTTCATTTAATAAAAATAGTTTTACATTTCCTTTTAAGTTTTTAGGATCAAAACCCTTGCTCTCATTTTCTCTCAACTGTTCTTGCTTGTTCTTACTTGTTCTTCATTTTCATTTTTCTGTTCTTCCATTTTCGTGCAATAATTCCATGGGGCTTTTGTAACACCCCCAAAAAAATTAGAGAATTATAGACAATTACTAAGAGTAAAATGTTAATGAAAGGTCCTAGAAAAATTTAGGACAAAATGACAAGAACGCCCCTGAACAATTTCAGAAATGACATTTATGTTCCTAGGATGAAAATGATAATTTTGCCCTGAACAATTCTGGAAATGACCAATGTATCCCTAGGAGAAATTACCAAAATATCCTTGGACAATTTCAAAAATGACAGATAGGTCCCTAAGGTACTAAATGACCAAAATACCCCTGGATATTTTATTAATGACCAAATTGCCCTAGGAAGTCCGGTAAAACATTTAAGGAAGAAATGTTATAAATATTCTCAGATGGGTTAGAAATAACCAAAGATACCCTTAGGGTGACAATTACAGAGATGTTCTGAATAATTTTTTGGAAATGATAATTATACCTCTAGGGTGAGGGGTAAAATTACCAAAATGCCCTTAGGTCAAAAACTGACCAGATGACTTTAGAAATTTGTGGGAACTTCACCATTGGATAAAATACTTTTAGAAAACCCAGTATCAGTGAGGTTGGTGGCGGAAAACCTTAAAATAAAATTTCTACGAATTTTGGAAGATAGGATGAAAAGAGCTTAAT
>PYAF01001769.1:29993-60480 GCA_007407185.1 Glycine tomentella
ACCAAAGATGAAGATTCTTACTTGATTTCATGAAGAATTAAGCTTTGTAGACTAGGTGTTTGATGAAATGCCTCAAAGAACAAAGATTGCTATATGAATGGTTATTTGATTTAGTAACTTGCTTTTAGAGTTATAGATAATTGTTGAATAGATAACTTGAACCTAATCTAATTAATGGAAGCTAAAATGATCTACAACTGTATAGGAATAATTACTTAGAAGTATAGTGTTTAATAGAAGACTTAGTTACAAATATATGTTGGATTAAAAGTATTTTATGATTTCTTGAGTTATATATTTAATTGATGCTAAAACTATGTTGATTTGAATAAGTATTTGATTTCAATGGTAGTACGTAGATGGTTTCTAAAGTTAGATGTTTTATTTTGAGTAATAAGTGATATAGCTTGTTAAAATAAGTACCTTGAGTATATAGCTTGTTAAAATAAGTACTTTGAGTATGTTTGTTATGATTTTAGAATTAGGTTGAAATTAGATATATTAGGATGAACTAATTGGGTTGTGATAAATTATGGCTTATTATGAAGTGGATTGTGGCTGTATAATTAAGATGTTGTGTATAGATTTTCTTTTTAAGCCTGGCGGGGGCATAAGACCGTGTTATTTTCTATTTAAGCCTGGCGGGGGCATAAGACCGTGTTATTTTCTATTTAAGCCTGGCGGGGGCATAAGACCGTGTTATTTTCTTTTGAAGCCTGGCGGGGTCATAAGACCGTGTTATTTTATATTTGAGCCTAGCGGGGGCATAAGACCGTGTTATTTTATATTTTTCCTGGTGGGGGCATAAGACCGTGTTATTGTGTATCTGTGTGGTATGATTTGAACTGTGTGCTGTGATGGGGTGATTTGGTTAAGATGTGGATTATGCTTGTCACTTATTTTATAAATGATATTATAACCATGTGAGTATATATTTCTGTATGCATGTTTTATTCAAATTATGTCTGTCATGAACTTACCCTATTTTTGTGTCTGTGGTTGACACCTGTGATGACCCCAATTTATTTGGGCGAGCAGGGAAACAATGGAGCTTAAACTAAGAAGGATTTTGAAGAAAAGATGAAGAAGCTATGTTGATGAGTTGTACTGAATTTAATTTATTTGTATTTTATGTGGGATTGTACTTGGACTGTATGAACTATATGTTGGTCTGTATTGATGAACTGTACTTTATTATTTTAAGTAAACCGTGGAGAGAAAGAATTCGTTTATGACATAAACGACTAGTAACATTTGCAAGCAAAGAGAAATGATTTTCGTGAAAAATTTATAACCAATCTAATTCTAATACAAAGTGGACGCAAGATTTCATCTAAAAACGATCAAGCACGAGAGAGCAAAGAGAGGCGTTACAGTTGATATCTGCCTTGTCTTTTGTTATCTGGATCAATAAAGGCTAGTTGTAAATGGAATTCGATTTATGTTTATGTTGTTGTACCATACATAATGTATCAAGAAATGCGATCCATATATGCTTCCGCAGTCTATTTGCTTTATTAAATAATTTTGTACTATTATGATATTATAATAATGTTAACACACCGGGTGCACACGGGGTATTACATCCACATAGACTTCGACATTGCGTCCAATTTGCTTTCTGAAGACACGGTCCATCAGTCGTTGGTATGTGACCCTGACGTTTTTTAGACCAAAGGGCATGACCCTAAAGCAATAGTTGTCCTCTTCTGTGATGAAGGCCGTTTTCTCTTCGTCCGGGGTATGCATTCTGATTTGATTATAACCAGAGTATGCATCCAAGAAACTCAATATGTGGAACCCGAACGCCCCATGTTCCGCTTCTTTTGTGCTATAGGCTTGGACATATCGCCAATTTGTGGGATATGATATTGGGATCAATGCCAGGCATGTCAGACGGCTGCCAGGCGAACAGAGACACGTATTTTCGAAGTACATCAGCTAGATGTCTGTATTCATGGGAGGTGAGCTCTTTGCTAAGCTGCATACACTGCCTGAGTTTGGGTCCGAGTTGTAGCTTAACTAGTTCTTTGATCGGTTTTGGTCCTTTGTTGATATTATCATCATGCGGATCCACGTCGAAAGTGTCACCCTGATGATCTGTAAGGTAAACCATCAGTGTACAGGGAACATATTGTCTATCTATATTCATGACCCGGGCGGTGCCCCCCAATGTCTGTCTAACTTCCTGTCAGGAGGATATGGTAACACTTTTAGGGTCTCGACATAACATTGTCTGACCTGTTTCTGGTCTGCTTTCACAGTGACAATCTCCCCTGTCATGGTAGGGAAATTCATCTTTAGATGCGGAGTAGAGACAATAGCTCTCAATTTGTTGAGAGTTTTTATACTGATAAGGACCAAGTACGATGTGTCGGCATCCACAATGTTATACCTGATCGTGAAACTCCTGGATAGTGAACCTTGACCAAAGGGGGTCATTAGGTCAACACATCCCACAGTATCAACCCGTTCTCCTGCAAAACCGAGGAGGGGTGGAACAAGGCTGTATAGCTGTTGAAATTTCCAACTTTTGAAAGGTCTTTAGGTATAAGACATCAGCCGAGCTGCCTTAATCAATGAGCACCTTTGTTACCATGAAATTGGCGATGATGAGGGAAACCACCATGGGATCATCATGGTGAATGTTAACGGTATTTATGTCAACATCCGGATAGAGTGTAGGTGTCTTTTGCAGGACTGACTTGATGTCCCTCCATATGAGAAACCGCCAGCGATAGTGTGAATTACACCACAAATGTGTTGGATGGGCTCTTCTTTAGGTTGACGAGAAGGTTGACGCTCGCGTCTGGGCTGTGATTGTCTTTGCCTACCTCGGTCTTCTACATCGTCTCTTTGCTTATCATTGTGTCTGAAACGATCATCTCGGCACTCCTCTTGCCTTTGAGCTGGTGGAGCATTATCAGGTCTTTTCACAAACCGTGATAAGTGTCCAACTCGGATGAGTTCTTCAATCTTATCCTTCAATGCGAGACAGTCCTCGGTATTATGGCCGGTGCTGCGATGATAACGACAATACTTGTTTGGGATTCCCTCCTTGTTTAGAGGGAGCTGGCAATGCCACCTGTACCTCCGTGTTGAAGGCTTTGTCCATGATCATAGCTTGATTGACCGTCAGGGGAGTGTATCTCTCAAACCGGGGTGCTTTAGGGAGAGGCTGCGGTTTGTGAGGCTTTTGTTTCTTACTGGTCTTCCGAAGATCGACTATGATGGATACATCATGTCTTTCACGTTTTTGTCCGACTTGTCAGACTTCATTACGAAACTTTGACATTTCTTCCATCTGAATGTAACCTTTGCCTCTTTCGCGTATTTCGTCCATGCTAGAAGGAGGTTTCTTGCATAGACTGTCAACGAATTTACCAGGTCGTAGAGCCAACATCATGGAATGCAACGCTACCTCAGGATTGAGATTACTGATATGAGAGGTGACATGCGAGAATCGTTCCATGAACTTATGGAGGGGTTCATTGTAGGCCTGACGCAGCGTCGCTAGTGCCGCAGATGTCATCTTGTGAGTTCGGCTGGTAGGGTACTGTGCGCTGAATTTTTCGACAAGAGTGTCAAAACTGTCAATGGACTACTCGGGAAGGTCACCATACCATGCTAACGTGGCTCCCTTTAAGGATGTAGGGAATACGTAGTACAATATGGCGTCATTGTTGGTGTAAAGATTCGCCTGTGAGAGAAAGGCATAAAGATGTTAGTCTGGGTCGGTGGTGCCGTCATACCTTTCTAGATGTAGAGGTTTCCAACTGAACGGGATGTCGACTTCCTTGATGCGATCAACAAGAGGATTGCGCCGTGTGTTACGCCTCTCCATTCGATAGCCCTATGTTGAACTACGAATGGGTGGAGGGTCGACATGTTGAGGATGTGATTTGCCTTGCGTCTGTTCTTCGAAGGTGACCAAAGAGCGTTCATCTCCCTCGGGATGTCTCGCTCTGGCTTTGTACTGATCGCGTTCAGCTTTCAGCCTTCCAATTTCTTCCTAGTACTTGCGTTCCATCTCCGCCATGTGGTTCTGGAGTTGCTGAATGGTGTCGACGTTTGTCAAGGTAGTCTGTGGGGGGTTAGATGCGTCGACCGGGGTGTCGCGTCTAACACTAGAACGTGTGCTAACCATGAACGGGTACCGTAAGTGATTGGGATGAGAGGCCGCAGGGTAAGTTTTACCTGGGCCCCACGGTGGGCGCCAAATGTTCTTACCAAAATCTGGAAATTCTACGTGTGGGCTAGATGTGGCCTTAGTGGACTCCAAATCTTGCGTCGTCGGGAAGTGAGTAGGCTTTGCTTAGAGGAGGGACCTGCAAAACAAAGGAAAAACACTTTGACGCTCAAGTAAGTACATCAATTGTTAGAGAGCAACTGATTGAGAACTCAGTTTAAGATGTATAGAAAGAAAGACTTGAGTAATGCATTCAAGTAGGGGTGTTCATCAACCGATCCAAACTGATGCAAACCGCGGTGACCGAACCGAAAAACTAATAATCGAAATAACTGAAAATCGAAAAATTGAAAATCGAAAAAAAAAACCAAAAATTTTCACCGGATTGGATCGGTTTTCAAAAACCGATCCAATCCAAACCGATCCAATTACCTACTTAGACTTTTTAGTTTTAAATTTAAGTTATGAGTTCAATTTGAAAATTAGAAAATTGTGTGTGTTTTTGTCCAATGGAACATGTTTGCAATAAGGTTTCATTGCTCTTTATTTTGTCCAATGAACATGTTTGCCCAATGAAAATTAGAAAATGATGTTTGCTTTTGTCCAACGAATATGTTTGTTTATGCTAGATACTTCTTATCTTGATAAAAATAAGTCTCTAAGTTTTATTTTTAGACATTTTAAAAAACCGAAAACCGATCCAATCCAAACCGAAAAAAATTGGATTGGATTGGATCAGATTTGAAAAAAAAATCAAACCAAATGGATGATCAAATGACCAAACCGAAGGGATTGGATTAGATGATATTTTGCTTCAAAACCGATCCAATCCAGACTGCGAACACCCCTACATTCAAGTGTATAGAAGTATAGTGAGATGTGCAATGTTTCCGAGGTGTGTTTAGAGAGAACCTGGATGGTTGTATTTATAGCGTGGAGTATGGGCCTTGGGCCGTTGCTTATAGATAATCTGTTGATAAGATAATAATAACAGATAATAGCATGCAATTATCTATATTTTGAATACGAGATAATGTGTACCTTTATTAATATATTATTACTTGTAGATAAGTAACAATTAGTAGATAACTTGTTGAGATATTATGTGATAAGGTTGTTACCCCTATTTGAATATATTGGTATAATAGATATACTCTTTAATGTGGCAATGCTGACGTAGAAGATATTCATGTGTACAATGACCTTTAAGAGATGATCACGTGTCATTTTACTATTTTAAATAGTACATTTTTATTAAGATTTTATTTTTACTTCATTTTTAACAAAAACATCATTCTTAAATGATTAATGATATCAATTTTAAGTGTATTGAAGAACTAAATTGAATAAATAAAATAAAATAAGTGATATAAATTTTTTAAAAGATAAAAGATTAAAATTAAACCTAAAAAATAAGATAAATAATCACGTTAAATTTTTTAAAAATAAATAATTAAATTAAAAAAATAAAAAAAACAAATAAGTTATTTGTCCATTATTAAATGGTGTGGATCATCGGTTAACATACTAATTATTATTCTTAGAATTTAGTTTTTATAATTTAATTTGCACTTTTACCAAATTGACGACTTATGTAATAATACCAGTGTCCAAAACCTAGAGCCGTCAAAACAAGTTTAAATCCACAGGTGAATTCGATCCATCACGGGTCTAGACCGGGTAAAAAAAATTAACAAATGTCACAATTGATTCAAAAAATGAACTTGACTCACCCGGACAAATCTGGTGGTGGAACCCACCTAAGGAAACGTAATTTGGTAACTGAACAACACGAAGTTACAAACAAACACAACATCTCATCGACCCACTCGGCCACTCTCCGCCTCAGGCGCCGCTCCCTCTCCGTCACGGCAGCTCGAGCTCGACGCTTAACGCAGTCACGCCTCGACCCACTCTCCGTCGATAGTCGAGAGTCGAGACCCACTCTCCGCTGCGGCCGCAACCCACTCTCTGCCACGACCTAGCCGCACAACTACACACAGCAGCAAACTGCAATCGCCACCATCGGACCAAACTAGCTCCGACGTCGACGTCGTACGCCACCGTTACATCTCGCCGTCAGGTACCTCTCTCTCTTTCTTTGGGGTTCTGGGCGTCATCAACTTTTTTTTTGCCACGAATCTGCTTTACCAACTTTTAACTTAAACTTGCTGATTCAAAACAAGATTGAGCTTCTTTATCTATGGAAGCATCAGCATTAGTCCTTTGCCAAATGGAATGAGTTAGTTAAAATGCAAACGAGCTGTTATTAGCCCTAGTTTACTTGATGCGCTTCAGTTTTAATTGCCACCTTATGCTGAAATGAAAATGCTTACCTTTATGGTTTTATCTCTTTGACCTAGGTCTGTTAGTGCCTTGCAAGTGATCAAATTTGGCTTTTAGAAATCCGACTTTGGATTTTGGAGCTGAGAGTTTTGTCTCGAGAACGAATTTGACTGAATTTTATTGTTTCTACTTTCTATCATTTGTGAATTTCGCTTGAGTTGTTTGATTGTTCCGTCTTCTGTGATTTCTTCGCTGCCTGATATGAGCTTATCTACACTTTCCCTGTTTCATGATTAACCTCGTCTTTGTAATGTATGCGGAGTTTACATTGAAGTAGTTCTTGTCTTTTGAGTTGCATAATTTATGTTTTATGATATTATCATTGTACACTTTCTTGAACAAAGAAGCTTCTATGTGTTATTATTAATTTTAGCTTTACACTTTTGATAATCTATAATTCAGGCAGTATGTTGGTATGTCGAGTGTGGGCAAGAGTTCTTTAAACTCTTCTTTATGTGTAATGTCTGGATCAATTCCTATTTTAGCAAAAGCTAGTTATGTGAAATCTTGCATTACACGGAGGGTTGTCCTTCGACGTGAACATCCGGGTTCAATACTTTTACCAGTTGCACTACATTATGTTTGTCAACATTTTACATACTGTAGCAATATATGATGTTTGTGCCAGCATAGCCATGTAACATGCTTCATGTGGCTTGTGAATATATGATATTCTTGTCTTGACATGTCTCATATGTGAAGTGATTATTTAAATTAGCTTGCTAATTCTCCCTTTTGCCCATGCTTCCTAGGCTCTTCGGAGAGAAAAAAATGTTACTGTTTGAATAAATTAATAATTCTGTGCACAGATGAATGCATCTGTATTTCCTCTTCCTTCTTACTAGTAAATTAATAATGTGATATGTTTTTGTTTGACTTTAGTCAGTGTGTTTCATTTGGATATATTTATCTGGTATAATTTTTTATAGTAATTAAATCTTAGTCTTGAATCAAGACGCAGAACAATTATCAAAATTCTTGATTGAAGTTATTTTCACATTTTGATCTATTTTATGTGTTTATATTATTTCCACATATTATATTGATATTTGTTGGCTATAGTTGTATTAGTATTACAATAAGTTGTAGTTTAAATACTTGGGTCTGTTGAATCTTATATAGGCCCTGGGCCTGTTTATGCTAATAGACCTGTTGGCCTACAGATTGATATGCTTGTTGGTCTATTTATTAGCCTAAGAAAATCCGGCCTAGCCGATATCCACCTCTACTTGTTTGTCTCTATTCATTTTGATTACAAAAATGTCTAATTAATGTCCATGCCTATTGCTCTTAACTTTGTGCCATCTTCTCTCTGCTTATTGACCACCATCAGATTCCACAGTCATTTCTTGTGTAGATTATATTAGGTTAAATATTTGTCTCAGCCCAAAGAGGGTGAAACCGTAAGCGTTGAAACTACTCTCTCTCACTCCCTTTCATTGCAACAGTGGAACTCAACTTCTCAGGCTCTACTCCCTTGAACTCCTCTCCCTTGAACTCCTCTTTACCCAGTTGCATTTTTCTGCCACTGCTCTTCCCTTTTTGTCTTTCTTTGTTACTGGTCCTCTTAGTGAGTGTTTGGTTAGGGATCAGCAAGGTGGTTTTTAATGTTCATCCGAAAGCTTCCTTTCGTAGCTTTTATGTCGTCCTCTCAATGGATGTGATTTATTCACCATAGAATGTGTTTCCAAACACGTTAATGTGCTATTGCGTGTCAATCCCTACCCAAACCCAAGAAAGACATACAATCTTTGGAGCCATTCAATTCTTGAGATGCCATGTTGTCTTTTTTGATTGCTGAACCTAATCATATATATTAGATTATTCATGCTTTTCAGGTTTTTTTTTTTTTTTTTTCTCTTTTGATAAGTGATTGGTTAACTCCTCCTATGTGTGCTTGCATGCATGGCGTGTCTCAAGCCATGATAAAGGAGGAGGGTTGGTGTCAAGTGTTGCGAAACGGCCGTAAAAAAAACAGCTATTTTTATGAGATGACCCATTATGATATTTCGTTGGGGCGTACCCTTCATAACGACACGTTACATCGGACCCCGGGTGTTATGAAAAAAGGGTTAGGGCCTTTGCCACAAGGCAAGGCGCTGCATCGGTTCCTGGATGCAGTGATAAGTGAGCTAGGATCCTTGCCTCAAGGCACGACGCCAGGTCTTCACTCGGATTTGGTGACAAGTAGGTCAGGAACCCGACACGCAGATGGGCAAGCGTGGCAGATAAACACCGCCTAGAGGTTAAGGATGCAATTGGGAAGCTGGAACATAGGAACTTTAACGGATAAATTGAGGGAGTTAACAAATGTTTTTGCCAAAAGGAAAGTGAAAATTGTTTGCTTGCAAAAAACTAAATGGGTTGGAGAAAAGGCCAAGGGAGTGGATGACACTGATTTCAAGTTGTGGTATACAGGTATAAACAAGAGTTGAAATGGTGTTGGAATTATGATCGATAGAAGTTTTAGAGATAAAGTCGTTGAAGTCAAAAGAAAAGGCGATATGATTATGCTGATTAAGCTTGTAGTAGGTGATTTAATTTTAAATATCCTCAGTGTGTATGCACCCCAAGTTGGATTGTAATCAAATGATAAGAACCAATTTTGGAAAGACTTGGAGGAGGTTTTGAAAGGGATACCATGAGAGGAGAAGATTTTCCTTGGAGGAGACCTAAATGGTCATGTTGGTAAAAGCAGTGGAGGTTTCGATAGAATTCATAGAGGTTTTGGCTAATGAAACTGGAGAAGAATCTTGAAAGCTGCACTAGCCTACGATTTGATGCTAGCGAACACTTTTTTCCGAAAAAGGGAGTCTTATCTTATTACTTATCATAGTAGCCAAAATCGTTGTCAAATTGATTCTTTAAGACTAGAAGAAAAGATAGAAATTCTTGTTTCAACTACAAGGTCTATCCTAGAGAGTGCGTCGCTACGCAACATAAGCTAGTAGGGTTGGCAAAGTGGACCAGTTCACAAAAAACGAGTCGCGCTGGCTCTACCCACCAAAAACACAGGCTGGACCAGGCTAGCCCACTTTTACAAAGTGGGCTGAAAATGCTAGCCTGTCCCACCTTAAGGTGGGTTGGTGGGCCAGCGGGCCAACCCACCTAAAAAAAAGTTAATTTTTTAAAAAAAGACAGAGAAGGTAACTTGGATACTAGCACACAATCAAATTTAACATCAACAGCACCTTTAACCCAAGTTAATTGGGGTCGGTGGTAGATGAATCCAATAATAAATCGAGAAAGAGACAAAGTGATGACTACCAAGACATGAATGCTTGGCGCGGATCGTTTCCGAATTGTAATCTTCAAGACTCCATGAATTAGGGTTTGAAATTCAAATAGAAAAATGGAGAAGATTAAGGAATGATTTAGAATGACACCACAATCCCCAATCAGAACGATAAGTCAGAGAAGGATTCGCCATAAAGGAAAGCTTCCTTGATAAGAATCAATTTGGTCTCAATCAAGAACCAATAAGAGACTAAGCTCTCAATTTAAGCAAAAGCTCAATTTCATTCATCAAAGTTAACCAAAAATAGCAAAGTCTGAGTATTTATAGGGCTAGACCTCTAATAAACCCCTAAAAACGTAAGTTTAGACCTATTTACGGGAATATCAAAGCCCATTACATGAAAACAACAAAAGGAAAGTTGCAGTACCATTTTAAATGAAAATAAGCGTAATCGATTAAAACAGAGCGTTTCAGCACTGTGTAATCGATTACAACAACGTCGTGATTGATTACAACAGACAAATAATCGATTACAACAACAAAATAATCGATTAAAACAGACAGACAGACAGACAGCATTTGTATTTTAATCTTACAAACTCATTTAATCGATTAAAGCAGACAGCAAATGTTTATTATAACAGACAAGACTTTTAATGTGGTCTTGAAGGGCTTGGGTTCTAGCCCTTGTCATGGGTCCTTCAAAGCTCACCAAAGGAAGTGCTTCAAGCTCTCCTTCTAGACCTTTGGCTTGTAATGGACCTCCTTCACAAAGAAAGAGAAAGGGAAAGGGGAAGAAAAAAGTGGACATAAGACAAAAGAGTGAAAAAATAAGCTAAAATAAAAGAAGGGTGAAAGAAAGAAGGAAGAAAAGAAGAGGAAAAGAACTAAAACAAGGGAACAACTGAAACATAGAACTACTAATGCATATAACCCTCCTTCAAGCTTATAGTTTTTCTTCACTACGTCCTAAGACATACCGTTCGTCAATCTATATCCCACTCCATTAGATCTTGTTTAACTACCTTTCTCCAGGTAAGTTTCGATCGAGCTCTACCTCTCTTTCTGTCGAGCTCTTGGTAACAAACTCTTGTTCTAACGGGAGCATACAGTGGCTGTCTCATAACGTGTCCAAACCATCTCAATCTATGCTTCCTCATCTTTTCACATACCGATATCACTGTTACCTTTCGTTGAATATCCTCATTTCTTATCTTATCCATCTTCGTATATCCACACATCCACCTTAACATCCTCATTTCTACTATCCTTATTTTATGCTCATGTTGCCTATATGGTAGTCAGCATTCCGCTCCATATAGCATTCCCGATCTTACAGCTGTTGTATAGAATTTTTCATTTAGCTTAAGAGGAATTTTGCAGTCATACAAAAACCCCGATGCACTCCGCCATTTCATTCATCTTACTCTAATTTTATGATTTACATCCTCATCAATCTCACTACCTTTTTTGAAACATAGATCCCAAGTATCTAAAAACATCTCAACACAATCAAATAAAATAAAATACCAGTACACAATTCATATAGAGAACCAGAGAAGGTAACTTGGAGATGTAGGAAATAACAATCAAATTAAATTGTAACATTAACAATCAAATTAAATTGTAACATTAAACTTTCAAATAGAGAATGGTCATTTAGATAGAAAAAAACAAAAGAATAGTGTTTTGTCCCATCAAATGCCCAAACCCCAAACCATTTCAGTTGTTACAGATAAAACAATAGCAAAGGCAAATTCTACATGAGTTATATTGTAAGAGTTCAAAATTAATCCATCATCAGTATAAAATAAACATTATTAGGAAACCAACCCATCTACTTGTTTTTTTTTTGGATCCTCAAACATGGGTTTTTGGCTTGCATAGCATCTACTTGTGTGTTCATGTTAGATGCTAATCCTTCCCAGGGGTGAAACAAGGAAGGGAGTGGAACTTGGAAATGGAAGAAATTGTTGGTTTTATCTAACATGGCTTTGCTTGCAGTTGCAGCAGAGTCAAATGCTTTGAAATGTGTCTCACTTTAACTGTTGATCTCCCCTCTCAGTTAATTTGAATAGATGTAAGGAACTAAACTTTTACAAAAAAGTCATTTTTATTCATAAAATCCGTGAGTCTATTATAGAGTTACATTTTTTGGCCACTAGTGTTTCAGTGGTTGATTTGTATTTTGTTGGGGTCTCATTTATATGGTTTTGGTGACTCCTACCTTTCATAAGAAATATAAGCATTGATGGTTTAAAATTTGGGTCATATTTTGGATTTTGAATGCATTCAATGCATTAAGTAAAATTTATTATTCATACGTTTTCTCCGTAACTTTTCTTGGGTTTAAGGATATTGAACATCATCTCCATAGAGATGCCATCATAGGGAATTTTTATTCACAATTGGATAGCTTTATGCCTTCATCTCTAAGTTTCATGTATATTTTATTTTATTGTTCACAAGAATCCTGGTCCCAACGGTCTTCCTTTTGCTATGGTCTAAATTTCCTCACTTGTTAATTTCACTAGCAAAAAGACTCAAAATCATTGATTACAACTGATACATATAAATTATTTAATCCCTAATTTCCTTTGTTCTCAATTTTATCTCTGTTCTATAGTTGCATGTACACTCCAATCTCAGTGTAAGACCAAAAATTACAGGCTAGTATGTTACAGGCTCACTCACATTAGCAATTCAACTTTTAATCCAATCAAATTTTTTGCGAAAGCCAAAAATTTTACATTTTCTTTGAAGGAGTAAGAACTTTGAAAGGTACCTGGTGCCGGTGGGTGGTGGCTAGCGGTGCAGATCGTGATTCATGACGTTGCCTTTTGCTTCTGGGCTTCTGGGACGGAGATGCGGACGCCGACACTGCGGGGATGTGGTGGGACGGAGACGCCGACGCGGTGTGATCGTGCCTCTCTATCTCTGGCTGCGGTGCGGGGACGCGGGATGGAGACGCAGAGCGGGATCTCTATTGCTGCCTCTGAGCGACTGAGCCAGTGAGCCTCTCCCTCTCGCCCTCTCACGGTCACTAGCACCGGAGCACGAGCACGCTGCAGCTGCACCACGAGCACGAGCCACTCTCACTCCTCAGCCTTTCATTTCTCAAATGTTAAAGTGAAATCCCAATCCCTGATTTTTATTTGGCAAAACAGGCCTTTGGCCCAATGAGCTGGCCCGGCTCGGGCCCAGGTTGGCCCACATTTTTTGTGGGTCGGGTTGGCCCGTCTTGTTTAATTCAGTGGGAATCTCAACCCAGCCCACTTTTTTTGGTGGGTTAAATGGACTGACCCGTCAGGTCAGGTCCATTTTGCCAATCCTATATAAACTGGTAGTTCTAGAGGTTTGTTTCAGCAAAGTACTTAATATGAGGAAGAGGGTTCAAAACCCAAGGATAAGATGGTGGAAGCTAAAGAAGGAAAAACAAATAGAATTCAAGGAAAGCATGTTGTGTGAAGGACTGTGGGAATTTGTTGGAGAAGCAAATGAAATATGGAATGAGATGGTTAAGTGTATCCAAAATGTGAGAAGGAAGGTGCTGGGAGAAAGCAAAGGAAATAATTTTTTCTTACAAAGGAAACATGGTGGAATGGAGAGGTGCAGGAGGCAATTAAACAGAAGAAAGAATGCTTTAGATCTTTGCATAAAAGTCTCAATAATGAGAACTTGCAAAAGTTTAGATTAGCGAGAAAAAAATGCAAACAAAGCAGTGCGGGAAGTTAGAGGTAAGGTTTTTGCCGATTTTTATAAAAATCTTGGGAGTAAGGATAGTGAAAAGATATATACAAACTTGCAAAAATGAGGGATAAGAAGAGTAAAGACCTCACCCAAGTTGGATGCATCAAGGATGAAAATAAAAAACTTTTGGTAAGAGATGAAGATGTAAATGGAAGATGGATGAACTACTTTAACAAACTTTTTAATGGGGATGGTGATAAAAATGAGGTGAACTTGGAGGAAACTTATGATGATCTGAATAGAAGATTTGTGTGCAAAATTAATACACATAAAGTTAAGGAAACTTTAAAGAGGATGAAGAATAATAAAGCTTTCGAACTTGATGATGTTCCTATTGAAGTGTGGAAAGGCTTGGAAGATATGGTAATAAAATGGCTAACCAATCTTTTCAATAAGATTCTTCAAACAAATAAGATGTCCGATGTTTGGAGGAAAAATATGATTGTGCCTATTTACAAAAACAAGGGAGATATTCAGAATTGTTCTAACTATATAGGCATTAAACTTATGAGCCATACTATGAAGTTGTCGAAGAGAGTTATTGAACATCGCTTGAGGAGAAAGACCAAGATTTCTGTAAGTCAATTTGGATTTATGCCAGAAAGATGTATCATGAAAGTCATTTTCTTGATGCGACAATTAATGGAAAGGTATCGAGAAAAGAAGAAAGACTTACATATGGTGTTCATTGATCTTGAGAAAACATACGATAGAGTTCTAAGAAAAGTTTTATGATGAGCTCTTGAGAAGAAAAAAGTATCACTAAAGTATGTAAATGCAATCAAAGATATGTATGATGGGCTACCCTGTGTGTGAAACTTGTAATGGAACATCAAGTTATTTTCTTATCAAAGTAGGTGTACACCAAGGTTCGCCTCTTAGTCCTTATCTCTTTGTCTTAGTGATGGATGAACTAACAAAAAATATTCAAGAGGAAGTGTTGTGGTGTATGTTTTTTGCAGATGATATTGTGTTTTTTAATGAGACCAAAGATGATGTTAATAGAAAACTTGAATTGTGGAGAAGCACTTTGGAGTCTAAAGGACTCACGTTAAGCTAGAGCAAGACTGAGTATATGAAATGTGAGTTTTCACTGGTAAGAGATGATGATCAAGACCCTGTGCATCTACTTGGTCAAGAGGTACCCAAAAAAGATGTTTTTAGATACCTGAGATCAATTTTGCAAAAAGGTGAAGAGATTGATGAGGATGTAAATCATAGAATCAAAGCAGGGTGAATGAAATGATGAAGTGTATCTAGGTTGTTGTGTGACTGCAAAATTCTCCTTAAACTAAAAGAAAAACACTGTAGAACAACTGTAAGACTGACAATGTTATATGGAGTTGAACGTTGGTCAGCACATAGGCAACATGAGCATAAAATAAGAGTAGTAGAAATGAAGATGTTAAGGTGGATGTGTGGTTATACGAAGATGGATGAGATAAGAAATGAAGTTATTCGACGAAAGGTAGCAGTAGTATTGGTAAGTGAAAAGATGAGGGAACATAGATTGAAGTGGTTTTAGCACGTAATGAAACGACCATTGGTTGCTCCCGTAAGAACAAAAGTTTGATACCAAGAGCTCGACACAAAGAAAGGTCGAGGTAGACCGAAACTTACCTGTGGAAAGGTAGTTAAACAAGATTTAATGGAGATATAGATTGGCAGACAGTGTCCTTAGGACGGAATGGAAAAAAACTATAAGCTTGATGAAGGGTTACACCCGTTGTTATCCCTATGTTCTAGATGGTCCCTTTTTAATCATTTTCTTCTTCATCTCTCCCCTCTTTCTTTCTCCCTTCTTTACTTTTATCGCTTTTTTTTTTCAACCTCATCATATTTATCATTGGGTTCATCTACTTCCGATCCCAATTAGCTTGGGTTAAAGGTGTTGTTGATGTTGATGTTGTTGTTTTGGTAAGTGATTGGTTGACAAATTTTAAGACTTAAGAGTATACAATTATGTCAGCAATGTATAGTGGTCAAATAGGACTATTTTTTTTTTCTCAAGACATTTTACTTGTTTTCACCATGTGTGAGGTGGAAAGAAATGTTTGTATTCAGCTATGTATTGCAATGCTAAATTGCGACTAAGATCATAAAGTCGCACAATCTTTAAGATCCAAGTTGAAACGGAGTTGTGATTGTAAATTGGTGTGATAGGAGTGAATCACCATCTTGCGCATAGGATCTTGGGATTAGAGATTTTTACAAACCAATTTTGGCTTATGCAGATGGGTTGTGCAGGTTGGATTTAGCAGCCTGATAATCTTATGATTCCCTTGTTTGTGTCTTACTCTCAATCTCTTCCTCTTCCCACTCTCAAATCTCTCCCAATCCTTGTTCTCTCTCTACTCCTCTGCCTTGTGTTTGTGCATTGTGAACTTTGGCTCTCTCTCTCTCTACTCTCTTCCTTCTTTTTGAGCATTGTGACTTCGGCCACTCACATTCTGATCTCTGCCTTGGGTTCGGGCCATTTGGCCATCTGCATCTCTGCCTTGTGTTCTGATTTTGGCTATCTGCAACTGCAATCTGGTCTCTTCCTTGGGTTCTAAACTTCTGAATTCAGCCACTTTCATCTCTGCCTTGTGTTCTAATTTTGTCACTTTCTTGTCTCTACTCCACTCTCTAGTCTCTATGTTTTAGTACTTTCAGTTCATATTACGACTTATATGTGAACTTAATAAGGGTATGAAATTTCAATTTAAGTTTACTAGTTTAGTTAAATGATTGTTATTTAGACGTTATTTTTTATTCACCAAAAAAAAATAGTTATTTTTATTATCTATGTTATTTTGTATGCATTTGAATATAATTATAATTTCTCATTTTCAGTAAGATTTGACAATCTGAGTTACAATCCTACAATTTACGATCTCTCCCCCTCCCCCCCTTCCCAATCCTTGGTAGGATTTCAATGTTGACAATATTGGTGGCTTGCTTTTTGTTGATTTGTATAATATATTTTTGATCATGCTTTCAATGGTCGAAGGCCAGCTATCATCACATTGGTGAGGTGGTTTCCCTCATCATGAATCGTATGTTAAACTTCTACGTAGTTACACTACCCAAAATTTACTTGCATCCACCATTTGGTCATGAACGAACAAATTGAAATTTAGGACATCTTTATTCTGAATTAAATATAATACATATTGGATGTGCCTTCGTATGTGGTTTAGATGTTCTTGTAGGAGTTGAATCTTGATTAGCAAGTGCAGAATAAAATCTTTTCTCCTGTTGCTTGTATATACTGTGTGAAGTGTTGTAGTTTGAGAGCTGTCAAGAAGTCGACAATAGGACGTTACATTCTTCATCTGTCTTCTCAATTATGTGATACTTAAAAATGTCAAATGTTTGTGCAGTTTCTTTAAATAATCGATATCTGGAACTGTACAAGCAGAGGACATGGCAAATCAGCCAAAAGAAAACCAGCAAGTAACAAGTTCCACACCACCCATCCCTAAAAGTGAAGAAGATAAAGCAGCCAGCACTGCTATGGGCTTTAAAGATTCATTGGAAAAACAATATCTAAAAGTCAAAGAGCATGCAGAAACGTACCCTTATGTTTGGGCTTCTTATATTGTTGTATATGGTGGCTTTGCTCTCTGGACTACCTATAGATGGAGAAAGCTTCGCAAGACAGAGGACAGAGTAAAAACTCTTCAAGAAAGACTACGTAAGCTCGTTGAAGCTGACGAATCTTCTAGTTCTACCAAAGTGGTTGAAAAGGGTTCTACATCTTCTGATACCAAAGTTATTGGAAAGGGTTCTGCATCTTCTGATACCAAAGTAGTTGAAAAGGGTTCTACATCTTCTGATAAGTCTTCCATGTAGCTTACAGTAAGATAATCCTTATGATGGTCAGGTTGTCTAGTTTACTTCCATAATATCACCTCTCTTCTCTTTACCATTGTAGTTGCCTAGGGCATGAAATAAGTTTTTTTCTTTTTTCTTTTTTTTTTTTTTTGCTTTGCTGATCAACTGATACATTAGAGGAATTCCTCATATTGAGCTTTGTAGAAAATTGTTAAAAATTATCTGATATTTTTCTTCCTTAAGTTGTGACAATATTATTGTACTGAATACCGTTTACAGATCTTCAGTTGCTATATTGATTTGAGATGGACCAATGCATTTTTGTTAATTTAGTGTGAAAATTTAATATTTACTACGGTGGCAAATTACTATTGTATATTGCAGACACATTTGAGCTCCATTTCAGATTAACGTGTTGATAAGTAGAAAAATGTTTTCTTTTTCTAAGTTTTCACATAATTGTATAAATTAACCTAATAAGACATTTTTTATATTATCTATGTTTATAGTGTTTTAATATGTGGCTTGCTATAGGTCTCACGGGTCCTAATATAGTAGACTCAGATTAAATATTGCATAACAAAAAATTGTAATCATCCTGTATGTTGTTTATTGGTGTATAGCATATTTTTAACCTTTTGGTTGAATAATGCAGCTTCAGAAATTCACTGCTAGAGGTAACAAATTTGTGGATGGACTGTGTTGAAGGTATCTGCCAGCGGCAGAGGGAACAGGGTGGATCACTGGTCCCATGGTCACCCCCAGTTTTTTTTTTAATAATTTTTTTTATACCATAAAAAATTCTGGCACCCGTCTCCTTCACACCCTATAACTTAAGTAATACACTTTGATAAGTTCTTGAATTTATGATCTTAAGGGTGGGGAAACTTAGCTCCTCTCTCCAGAGGAAACCCTCTCAGCACAGAAAAACAGAAACAATGATTGGAAATAACAATGGAGATTCTGTATTGAACAAAATGCTTCAACCCTTCCCTAATAATACCTCTATTGCTTCATTCAAAAAGCTTCCTAGCAGCCAACACCTATACTGGTTGAGGTTGCCATTCTAACTCTTCCATCAAAACATTCAGCATGGAATAGTTGCCCGAGTGACTCTTAAGTTGAAAAACATTGAAAATAGGATGAATATGAGGGTAAACCAATAGACCAAAAGTTAGATACAGTTTCTAATGTGTCGGTGTTTTTTCCCAAATCAGAATTGGAATTTCACCTAATTTGCTTAATAAAGGCATGTATTAAAGGATTACGGCAGCACATAAGGAATTGTGTCTAAAAACTGATTTGTAAGCCACTGGTCACAGCCTTGAAGGTGACATTTGCCTTGAAGCATTATAATTAGAGCCAACTAAAATTAGGCCCAAGAAACCCACTTATCCCATTGCCGAGGGTGAACATTGACACAGCATCTTAAGTTTGAAGAGTTAAATTAGTAACCTCAGTTGATAAGCTAAGCTAAACTACAGTTTAGTTCTTGCCTGCTTGAATAACCCCCCAAAATTGACCAACAAAAATCCTGTCCTGATCTGATACAACAGAAGTAGGATAATAAACAGGTCCTTATTAAGTTGATTCATTGAGGAAGGGTATTGATTAAATCCCAGTCATTAGTATGTTTAGTCAGGAGGAAAGAAAGTCAATGTTTTTCAAATATTGATCAATTCCATTTGAAGCATTTGGATTTTATTTTATAAAATTCATTGAATTTAATTTAAATACATTGAAAGTGTATTATCATTTTTGATAAGATTATTGACTTTTATAATAACTACTTTAAAAAGTGATACTCATGGTAATACTTAATTGGTTCACAGTGTAGTTTTTTTTTTTTTTTTTTTTTTTTTTTTTTTTTTTTTTTTTTTTTTTTTTTTTTTTTTTTTTTTTTTTTTTTTTTTTTTTTTTTTTTTTTTTTTTACAATGAATGAAAATTAAGCTCTAATTCATTTTCTTTTGTTTAGAAGACACCAAATTCTAGCAATGGTCATCAATGTGAGACTACTTTTTATTTTTTTTGTAACTTTAGTCAGGAACAAATGGAAAAGGTTAGATTGATAGGGACAAAATATTAAAGCATTTTAACAATAAAAAATTGTTGATAAAATATTCTGATATTTTCTTTTTACAATTTTTATTATTAGATGTAATCTTATATATCTGGCTGGATTGATCTAGCGGTAAGAACTCGATAATATACAAGAGATCGTTGGTTGTAACATTAGTATGACTATTAGAAAATATGTAATCTTGTACAGACCTACAAAATTACCTGGCTCACTTTTAATGGGGCAGAGTGAGATTTCAACTAATTGACAACGATTGTGGTGTTAATATTTGTTTGGTATTTGAGAACGATGTCTCGTACAAAACCACATGTGACAAGTATCCTATATGAATTGACAGATCCTAAGGATATTCTGAAAATAAAACGTTTATCCAATATTCATTTTGCTACTATCCATTAGTTATTTAATTTTCAGTTTTGCTTTTGTGGTTTGTATCATGAATATTTTAACGTATTTGATAACCCTAAGTGTGACAGAAATTTTTCGGCATGTTAAGTCAGCAAAACTTCAAAGAATAGAACATGACTATGCGATAAGTGTCGCAGCAATGTCTACGTTGACATCATAGTCAAAACTCAAAAAGATTAGAAAAAAAGGCTTTGGAATGGGTCCTTCCTTCAATTTCATTTCTAATCTCTATCAATTATTTTATCTATAGAAACCAAAGTATCAAGAAATTAGTATATCCGCTATATTCAATTAAAAAAGAATTTGTCACTTAAAGAAATATGATGAAAATTAATTTAACAGAATCACCAAAGTCATGTTTATGATTGACTGACAATAAAATGTTTTTTTAACATTAGTATATGAAAATTAGATAACAGAAATATATTAACCTTTATGTTTTCTCTTTTCCGTAACGCCATCGCATTGCTTTAGCTTTGGTGCTTTGGAAGGCGGGTTTGTCCAATGAACGTGACTTTAACCGCTTAACCAAACACATTCTGATTGTCATGCATCTTAAAAGTTTGAATCCCTTCGCTGACATTAAGGCATTCATTAAGATGGTCCCCAAGGTTAAAACTTCAGTAAGCCAAATTTCCAGCATGAGAACCTAAGATGGATGAGTACAACCTCTGTACATGAACATCATGTCTAATCCCCGCTGAATTATATAAACAGAAGGTAATGAAATTACATTAAAGATGACTTAGAAACTAAATATACCATATACCCCCCCCCCCCCCCCCCCCCCCCCCCCCCCCCCACTACACCCTACAAATCAGAAAGACACTACTAAACTACTAATCAGATATTGGAAATTTCTAAACAGATCCTTTCCCTTGTAGCTTGTTAAACAAGAGCCTCAAGCAATCTAAATGGTTAGTGAAAGCTTCTTCTAGTTGTTGTTAAAATTAAAATACAAGTCTAATGGCTCTTGAAATCCCATATTATCACCATATGACACTCCTAGTGGAGTACTGGGACCCACTCGTACCGTCCAGGCAGAGGTACTTCATTGACAATGTCAAAATTGTACCTGGATAATACAGAGATTTTAGACATAAGCACGTTACATAATTACATTAATAAATGAGGAAGAAATCTAAATACAAATACCCATATGTTAGAAACAAAAAACAAGGACTTGTGCAATGTAAGATTATACACACTTGTCCATAAATATTGTTTGTTGCTGCTTCTCGGCATAATCAAAGAACTCCTCCATCTCAGAAGCCGTTGGAATGTTTCTTTGGATGTGCTCATGGATTATTTGGCGAGTCCTTGGCCTTGTGGTTGAACCAGGGGTATGAATGGCATTTGAGTCCCTTATAAAACTACAAGGGGTGCTTTCCCTGGTGCTCCTGTTATTAAAACACAACAAAATTTTAATGAAGATAGAAGCTTATAGAAATTATAAAAAGAAAAAAAATAGCAGTCATATATAAATACAAAAAATGCTGACTTGGTATGAAAAGTTTCTACACCAGAAGTTGCATGCTAACCGCTGACAGCAAAATAAGTGAGAGAAAAAGATAATTTTTTTCCTCCCACAATCTCCTACTGCAGCTCAGTGTGGAACTAGAGACAAATTTTGCTACTATAAAAAAGTAACTGGCATTTAATGGGACAAGTTCTGACTCAGTGGGCTCATGCACTAAAAAAATACAAAGAAAGAGACGGCCAAATCTTTCTCACTTCACCGCAAACCCAAATAGGAATCCAAAAAAAAACATCAATCTGCAAACTAGGCCCCATGTACGTGACACCTCGTTGCTAACACGAGTCATAAGAGTTATGGCTGCTCCTATTACTAAAATCCAATTTTTTTCAACTTGACCATTTACGGAGGAGTGCTAAGCTTCAGGGTCATGCAGGTTCGTTGCAGATCAAAAGTAAACAAAACAATCAAGGGTAAATGCATTTTGGATTCATGACAAAAACATTTCTAATTACTAAGATTTTAAGTTCATCAAAATTTGAGAGAAATGGACTAGAAATGACAAAGGGCAGCGAATTATAACTGAATGAAAATTGTCAAATCACAAAATTTGTCAACAACTGGATCTGCAGAGAGACAATTAATGCATCAATTCATTCAATTTGGACTTGGAGATGTTCTTCCTTTTTTTGAACCAAGTTACAAAACTTGTTTAACATTTAGTTGGTTCTATTTACTTGAAAAAACATCAACTCTCTACAGTATTGGTTATAATCCATTTATGTAAAATGATAATTACAGCAAATAGGATTTTCTAATAACAAATTTATAGATTGTAACATGCAAACATTAATACCACAGAAAAATACAAGTTGCAGTAAATAACTATCCTGAGGGCATGCAAGGTGCAGACCCTATCACAAGTCACACACAAGTCACAAATCTGAGCAACCCTTTGTACTAACAGAGCTTTTATCACAGTACACGGATTTGACAGAGTGAAAAATCAACACAAATCACATGAAAGTTAAAACACATAATAACCAAAAGTTAAGGGACTAAGACCTCACGAGGTTCAACAACAACGGTTAGTAATGACACCAACAATAGAAAAAGGCATGAGAATCAAAAGAGCGGTGGCTTTCAAGAGAGAATATCAAAAACCCTTTCCTTCCACAAACTCACATGGCTGTCACTCCACTGAAAATGCAACAATTTTAGCAAAACACAAACAACCACAAGAAAGTGAAAACGCATACACAGAAGAAAATTCAGAAACTAAAAATTAAATAATATAAAAGAAAAAGAAAATAAAAAACTTGTGAGAATTCTAAAAATCACGGTAACAATTACATGTATCAACAAAAAAAGTGGACTAAAATTTTATTCAATATTCACTTTTAGCCCCTCACAAATAAAAGGTCTTTTGCACCCGTCTTTCACGAAAATATGTCATCATGTGATTTTTATTTTCATAAAAGAGACCCAAACGAAACAATTTTCTGAGAAAGACAAAAAACCACATATGACCCATTTCATAAACAAGAGAAAAGAATGAGAATTTATTTGATAGCGACTAAAAATAAAATTGCACAATTAACAGGAATTAAAAATATATCAAATCCAACAAAAAATACACACATGCAAGAAGCAAGGAAAAACGGCAAGAACTTACAGTAAAGCCCTAAATAACCGGCAAATAACCCCATAAAATGGCTAATTGAAACAAAAATAATAATAAAACAAGAGAAACAGAGACACAAAGGGAGAAAGGAATTAAAAAAAAAAAGAAAGAAAAATGAGTGAAAAACAGAGAAACTGAAGAAAGGGAATCATTTTTTTATAATTATACATACCTTTCCTCTCTGGGTTCGGCGTCTAAGAAATTTTCGCCGAAAGAGCATTCGGTGTTGTTGTCGTCTTCGAAAGATGTGAACTTTTCGGCGCTGCGGGACGACGCTGTTTTGGCCAGGCGGGAATTGGCGGCGGTTTCGGCGGCCGAGCGACGGGGATTTTCCGGCGGGGTAGGGGGGAGCTTGAGGAGGCGGCGGCTGCGGAGCTGGAGGTAGGCGGAGGAGTCCGGGGAGGTATTCTGGAGGGCGAGAGTCTTGGCGCGGGTGCGGACGCCGAGGTGGGAGTGCGGCGGGGGAGCCTCCATGATCACGGCAGCGACGTCACCGGCGATTTTGGACTTCTTCATGTACTTCCCCATGTAAGGGTTGTCGGGTTTTGGGTGAATCTAAAAAAAAGAAATTAGAAAAGAGAGGGAAACGAATGAGGGGTTTTTTGAGAGAGAGAGAGAAAGAGAGGGAAAATTTGATAGAGTAAGGAAAGGGAAGGGAAGGAGTTTTATTAGGGTTGGATTGGGGCTTACTTTGGGGTTTTAGCCAGGACAGGTGCAGGACTACTACTGTGTCACACTCTACTTTCTTTCTCTCTTTATTGCCTCATATATTTATTACTTTTAGTTTTAATATAGTAATATTTTCTTTTGAATATAAGTATTTAAAGGAGGCAATTTTTCCGTTAAGATTTTGAAAAGAAATACTTCTTTACATTAAAAAGTTTAAGTGAATTGAATCGTTCATCAAGAATCTAGAATTATGATAAATTTCAAAGTTCTTAAATTAGTCGCTGAAATTGAATTTATATTCTTTTGATATATAAGTTTGTTAGACAAATATTTGATGTAGTATTTTTGATTAATATATGTTTTATTTTGTAATGTGTGTTTTGTTCTTATGTTAGTACTTTTTTTATGCTTTCTTTCGTTTTTACCAAATTTTTTATTCTTTCTAAAAGTTCTTAAAATTTAAAAAATTATATTTAATTTTTTATAAAAAATATTTTTTAAGGTTACCGAAAATCTTAATATTAAATTTTTTAAAATGATTTTCTCCTTAAACTTCATTATATAAGATTCGTGATACTAAAACCAAAATCGAAATGAGGAAGAAAAAGATATCATGATGTAAGTCAATTATTCCTTGCATCATAGGTGTTGCTCCGTCTTGAAATCCTAATTGTCATGGTTTCGGTGCATCACAAGAAGCAATCGTGACGAATAGCCATTTTAATTTCATTTACTTTGGTTATTTTTTAATTGCTTCCCCCAACAAGAGGAAATACCTGTTTGTTGTAAATCGGTGGTTGGGTTTACTAATTAAGAAAGACATGAGACTTTTGGGAACAACGTTTCTCATTCAAAAAATCTTGGAATGCTTCTTGCTCATAGGAGCAACTTATTAATCAAATCGGTTGTTTAATTCGAAGGTGTCTCTTTTATAAACCTTTTAAAAAAGGAGGAGTTTTGGCCTTCAGTTGTTAATATTTCAAGGTTCTTTTGGAGAGTTTCAATAGTATACTCTACTCCGTTGTTGTTTAATATTTAGCGATTAATTCATTTCTTTTCTATATGGATAGAAATCTATCTATGAATCGATCTAGACTATCCTATATCCGGATCGATATGTCCCTATGAGCGACTACGTCAATCTTTATATGTTTTGGCCACATTCGTTTCCGCTCCGAAGAGGAAGGTTTGGATCTTTCAATCTTATGTCATGAGGGTTGTGACCTATGTTACGTCCATAAAATACCACCACTTTTGGTGTTCTATGATTCACCTTCGAATAATGAATAGGTAGTGTAACACCCCGCGTGCACCCGGTATATTATCATTATGATTATATCAGATTATCGCTTAATCACTTAATTAAAAACTTTACTTTGCGGAAGCATAAAATCAAAAACCATATTTCTTGATTACATTATGTATGGAATATCAAAGCATCTCATCACAAAGCATAAGACAAGTCCCTGCTAATCCAGATCATACAACCATAACCATAGGCAGATAACATAAATATCTTGAAGATATAAACAGGAGGAGACATAAATTACATAACATAACTGGTTATGTACAAAAATACATCATTTGACACTCGAAGTGTCTATACAAAAGAATAAGCATCTGAGTGCTTTTGATCCCAAGGATCCTTCCTCACACGAGGACATACATACATAAACATGTATAAAACAAAGACTACATGTGCACACACATGTCTTCCCTCTATAGGGGTACAAAACATCAAAAGCTAGCTCCAAGCTCTCCACTGTTGCCTCACAGCCAAGCAAGAAAAACTGGAGGGCCATGCTTTCTGAAAGCAACAAGCATATTCCCTCTAGCTGCAACATCATCAACAGCCTCAGTATGGGACACCTGGTCCTCTCTGACATGGCTACCACTAGCCTGATGACGACTACCGTCACCCTCATGTGTAGGAGGTATAGAGGATGCTTTGTCACCTCCTCTCAGGATTCTCATCTCATCCATCATCTCCTGATTAGCCTTCACCAAGGCTTCATTCACAGCACGGTTAGCAGCCATCTCTTACTGCATCGCCTCCTGCATCTGCCTATTTGCAGCAAACTCTTGCTGCATGGCTGCCAATGCAGCCGCCACTGGATCTGGTTGGGCATTAGTTGCCCCACTGCTGTTTTTGGATCTCGTCATGACACTACACATGCACACCAAACAGTGAGTTGATCAGGCCCATAACTAGTGTCCACACATGCAATAGTCATGCCAAATACAAACAATAGTCAAGAGCAACACACATTCCATACATAATGCTTCCATCAAGAAACCACTCTGATACCATAAAATGTAACACCCCGTGTGCACCCGGTGTATTATCATTATGATTATATCAGATTATCGCTTAATCACTTAATTAAAAACTTTACTTTGCGGAAGCATAAAATCAAAAACCATATTTCTTGATTACATTATGTATGGAATATCAAAGCATCTCATCACAAAGCATAAGACAAGCCCCTGCTAATCCAGATCATACAACCATAACCATAGGCAGATAACATAAATATCTCGAAGATATAAACAGGAGGAGACATAAATTACATAACATAACTGGTTATGTACAAAAATACATCATCTGACACTCGAAGTGTCTATACAAAAGAATAAGCATCTGAGTGCTTTTGATCCCAAGGATCCTTCCTCACACGAGGGCATACATACATAAACATGTATAAAACAAAGACTACATGTGCACACACATGTCTTCCCTCTACAGGGGTACAAAACATCAAAAGCTGAGCCGAGCTCCAAGCTCTCCACTGCTGCCTCACAGCCAAGTAGGTACCGTCTCTACTGGGGCTTCCCGTCCTGAGACCGTTCCTCTCTACCAGAAGCATCACCTGAAATAACATAAGCCCCACACGGGGTGAGATAAACATCTCAGTAAGTTCAGGGTCCTTGGAGGCATCTCCTCCACCCTGGCTCACTTACCATGACACAAGTCATCAGGGTAATCACAACAAACTAGCCTCCCGGCCTGGCCTCCCGGTCTGGCCTTCCGGCCCTCATAACAATACAAGCGAACTTCACCTCTGATAGCCAAAACTCGCACTTAGCCAACTTGGCATACAGCCGATCATTCCTCAAGGTCTGAAGGACAATCTTAAGATGCTCAGCATTCTCCGTCTCCGTCCGGGAGTAGATCAGTATGTCATCTATAAACACCACCACAAACTGATCCAAGAAAGGCCTGAATATCCTGTTCATATAGTCCATGAACACTGCAGGGGCATTCGTCAGACCAAAGGGGATGACCTGATACTCGAAGTGACCATACCTAGACCGGAAGACTGTCTTAGGTATGTCAGCAGGCTTGATCCATATCTTATGATACCCGGATCTCAGGTCGATCTTAGAGAACACCATAGCTCCCCTCAACTGATCTAGCAGATCATCAATACGAGGCAAAGGATACTTATTCTTGATAGTAACCTTATTCAACTGCCTGTAATCAACACTGAGCCTCATACTGCCGTTCTTCTTCTTCACAAAGATCACCGGTGCTCCCCAAGGTGAGACATTCGGTCTGATAAACTGCTTGGACAACAGGTCCTCCAACTGCACCTTAAGCTCCCTCAACTCCAGAGGAGCCATACGGTAAGGTGCCACTGATATCGGTCCTACACTAGGAACCAGATCAATGGAGAACTCGATCTCTCTCTCAGGTGGTAGTTGAGTGATCTCCTCTGGGAACACATCCGCAAACTCACTAACCACCGGGATCTGCGACAGATCAACATTGGGCCTATCTTCAATCATACAGGAGAAGATGTAGCCCTGAGCTCCTTCCCTAAGTGCCTTGCGAGCTTGCAAAACTGAGAGGAAAGAGGTGGAACTTGAGTCAGCTCCGTCAGAAGGTACCACAACCCTCTTCTGACAACAATCCAACATCACGCCATACTTGGCCAACCAATCCATACCCAGGATGATCTCAAGGGTAGGCATAGCTAGGCAGTACAGATCAATCATTTACTCTCTGCCATCAAACTGAAATTGCACGTCTTTGCAGCACGTGCTCACCCGACATCTCTCACTAGATGCGGTGGTAACCTCCATCGAAGGAGAGAAACTGATCATAGGCAACTTGAGCCTATCAGCAATCACATCCTGAATGAAGGAATGCATAGCTCCAGAGTCAAACAGGACTTGAACAGCACAAGCATCGATCAGAATCGTACCTCTGATCAAGTCTGGAGCTCTGGCTGCCTCTTTGGCATCAACAGTGTACACCCGGCCTACTGTGGGTGTTGTCATCTCAACTGTAGTAGCCTGTGCACGGCCCCCTGCCTGTGTGCACTCCCGAGAAATATGACCTGGCTGGCCACATCTATAGCAGATAATCTGGCCTAAGGGACACGACCCCCAATGCTCCCTCCCACATGCTGGACACTTTGGGGGCCGCCTCCCTGAGCTGAGCCGCTTCGGCTAGAGTCCCTCTTGAATCTACCAGAAGAGGTAGAGACTCTCAAATCCTTGCCTTTACCCTTCCCGGGTGGGCCAGAACTGCTGGGCTTCCTCCCTTCCTGTCTGTCTGAGGGAGAAAACTGACTACCTCAGTGTTTGTGAAGCGTGTCCTCAACTTGGCGACACTGTCTCACCAAGCTGTCCATATCACGGGCTCCGCTATCGGTCACCAGCACCTTGATGCTCTCTCTAAGTCCCCTCTGGAACTTAGCAGCAAGGATATCCGCGTCTGGTAGGGATCTCCGGAAATGAGCATATTTGGCCAACTCATTAAACTTGGCCAAGTACTCATCTACAGTCATGTTCCCTTGAACAAGACCATCAAACTCTGCTTGCTTTTGCTCTCGAGCATCCCTGGGAAAATATCTGTCTAGGAAGCAAGCCTCAAACATACGCCAGGTAACAACCTCTCCCCGGCCTCTCAACAACTGATGTGTGGTAGTCCACCACTCATGGGCATCGCCCTGAAGCATATAAGTCGCATAAAGCAACCTCTGGTGATCGGGGCACTCCATCACCGTGAAAATCTTATCCAAAGCCTGCAGCCACCTAGCTACAGCAACAAGGTCATAGCCACCTAGAAAAACTGGAGGGCCATGCTTTCTGAAAGCAACAAGCATCTTCCCTCTGGCTGCAACATCATCAACAGCCTCAGTATGGGACACCTAGTCCTCTCTGACGTGGCTACCACTAGCCTGATGACGGCTACCGTCACCCTCATGTGTAGGAGGTATAGAGGATGCTTTGTCACCTCCTCTCAGGATTCTCATCTCATCCATCATCTCCTGATTAGCCTTCACAAGGCTTCATTCACAGCACGATTAGCAGCCATCTCTTGCTGCATCGCTCCTGCATCTGCCTATTTGCAGCAAACTCTTGCTGCATGGCTGCCAATGCAGTCGCCACTGGATCTGGTTGGGCATTAGTTGCCCCACTGCTGTTTCTGGATCTCGTCATGACACTACAGATGCACACCAAACAGTGAGTTGATCAGGCCCACAACTAGTGTCCACACATGCAATAGTCATGCCAAATACAAACAACAGTCAAGAGCAACACACATTCTGTAATACCTTGAATTTTAATCACATGTTTAAGCTTAGATTAAGCATGAATCTAAGTTTATGGGTTAAGGAAATATGATCATGTTTTAGAATCCTTTGAAAGATGCTTAAAAATGCAAGTTTTAGGGTTTTCTGGCCTGCGGCGCGACCCACGTGAAGTGCGGCGCGACCCGCGCCATATGTATAAATATACCAATGTTGTCTGCCATCCCAAGTGGGTAGCGTGGATGTTCAAGTGGGTAGCGTGGGAACGGCGCGAGTAGCGTGGGAAGTGCCCTAGAAAACCATGTTTTCCTCTGGAGCTCCACGCGAGTAGCGTGGATGTTCAAGTGGGTAGCGTGGGAACGACGGAAATGCTTTTATAAAGGCCATTTCAGGCTGAAGAAGAGAGCGAGAAAAGAGGAAAGAAAGAGAGGGAAGCCATTGTTGATTCCTTGAGCTTCGTATCTTCTCCATAGCTCATCTAAACACCTCCGACCCAACTGAGAAAATGATCAGCACCTCGAGATAAGTGAGATACCCCGATTGATTTCTGAGATTAGCTGAGAGAATGTGAGATTGGATTTCCCTGAGAGAACCCTTGAGAGCTCAGAGTTTGAAGGCGAAAGAGGTCGTGATTGAGCGAGCTACCTTAGGGAAAGTTATTCCCTGGTGCTTCTGAGCATCACAGAGGTAAGAAACTCGAGCTCTAACCGTTGGTTCTGTGGATAGGATTTTGTGATTTTGGGGTTATCTTAAGGGGTGTTTTTGGAGGTGTTAGAGCCGTTATTAGGCTCAGACTCTGTAGAGTCTTATGCTCAGAGGACTGTTCTGAGGGGTTTAGAGCCTTGAATCATCATTATTGATGAAGTTTGATTTTGGCTCTGAGTCAGTCTGAGCAGAGATAAAAGGTTGACTATTTGACTAGTCTGGACCTTAGAGCAGTTGACAAGTTGCTCATGAGACTATATAGATGAGTTTGATCGGTTGAAACTGATGATTAAGAGAGGTTGGATTTAGGCCATTGTAAACAGGGATATGCTTGGCAATAGTTGATCAGAGCTTTTGTGGAGGCTCTGTAACCTTGTGCAGGCTGAGAGGGATCCTATTGAGGATCAGATAATCACTTGTGAAGTGATTAGTTTATGTTTATGGAAAGGATGAGAGTTCCTTTCGTTTGAACGGTCTAGAACCGTATTTGACATGTATATGTGCTTGTCTTGTGTAGGACGTGAGCGTGAGAGCTCTGGTGGTGTTGACCACGAGGCCGGGAGAGCCGGTGATCTGTC
>PYAF01001769.1:64292-86335 GCA_007407185.1 Glycine tomentella
AATTTTGGTTCTTGTATGTTTTTTTGTTCAATTTTAGACTTTATAAATTTGTGTTTTTTCAATTTTAGTTTCTTTAAAATTCTAATTTTTATTTATAGCCCCATAAGTTCGCATTACAAGCATCAAAATTTAAAAAACACAAACTTATAGGATTTAAAATAAGCAAAATATCTTACAGAGATAAAAATTGAAATAATACAAATTTACATGAACTAAAAATGAACAAAATTTTTTATCAGAACCAAAATTGATTAAGTATAAACTTATTTGACCAAAAACATATTTAAGCTAACTTTATGTATATAATGTATTTAAATTTGATTATTTATTTTAAATGAATGTTTGAAAATGATTTTAATTCAAATATAAATTGACAAGCATAGATATGTTGGCAATATATTTCAGTTAGTTTTAAATTTTTTTTATTAATTGAATAATTTGTTTAACTATTTGGTAAATATAATTTTTAATAGCTTCTAATTATTTATATTTATTTTATTTTGTTTCCTTGAACAATTATTATATTTTCTTTTTAATCTTTTTTATTTAACCTAATTTTTTTTTACTTTTTTTTTACATATGACAAGGTTTCTCATTTTATTTTTTTTATTATATATGATTTTAATAATGATATATAATAAATTTATTTTATTTTTATTATCATTTTGTATATTATATAAATAAAAAATGCATGTTTTTAAAATTAATTTGAAACTAAAATTATAAATACTCCAAAATATATTTTTATAAAAAAATCAAATTAAAATTCGTATAAAACCATTACATAAATATGTCAATTTTCGTTATTTCATATTTTTTAGATACTTTAATATATATTTTTATCAAATACTTACGATTTAATAAGTTTATTAAATAATTTTTAGTTAACTTTTTAATTAATAAAGAGCTAACTCTAACTTTGTCAAATATAATCTGAAAGGTGATGAGATCGAAAAAACTACTATAAATAAATGTGTAACTGAAGTAATTTAAGTTAATATTAACATAAATTATTATATAAATTTTGAATTTAATTAAAATATATTAATATATATTTACATTGTCATCTAATTATAAGTTAATATATATAATAAAATTATTAATTTTTTAACAATTATTTAAATAAATTACACTGCGACTTCTACGTACAATTTCTTGAAATTACACATAATCTCTTTCTCTCTCTCTCTCTCTCTCTCTCTCTCTCTCTTTTATCGTGTATAACAATATCTCTTCCAAGGTACACAATTTTTTATATACATTTCTTGTATCTTGTTAGTTCCACACAAATATCTTATCTCAGTTGTCTATCTACAACTACAACATAAATACAATTATTTTCAACCTATTTCAAATTAATGATCTCAATTTAGGCCGTACAAAAATTATATCAATACAATTATTTTCAACCTATTTCAAATTAATGATCTCAATTTAGGCCGTACAAAAATTATCTCAATTTAGTGTTTTTGCATTAAAGTTTACTTCAAATTCATCTTAATTATATGCATGGGATGTATATCTTTGAGTTAACATGATACCGACTGTCTCCATTATGTGGGAAAAGAAATCCAACGTCTATCCAGATTATCGGATAATATTTACCTTTTAGAACCGGAAAATGATTCTCTACCTTCTAAATAATTTCTAAAATAATTCTTGAATTATTTGTTGATCCTTCTCAAAAAACCATAAAAAATAAAAACTTCATATCAAATGAGCAATAACACGTTTCAATTTTTTTTCCTAGGACCTAAAATCTGTTCATTTTTTAAAATACATGCTAAAATATTAGTACTATCAATAGTTTATACACAATCTTTTTCAAAAATAACAAAACATTATTAATCATATTCTTGAATAGTATTTTTCTCTCTCTCTCAACATGTATTCTTGCACATTTACTTTTTTCCCACTCATTTCTTTATCATCATTCATAGTAGATTGGAGTGAAAATAGTCTCTTAAATTCATTTTTTTCTTTTTTAGTTTCTCTAATGTCATGATGACATTACACGGTTGATATAACATTATGTTGATGTTGTGTATGATGATATCATCATGATGACATCATATTTAACATTTATTTTTTGTAACGAACTTTGATAGTAGGGATCGAAAATGGATTTTTGAGATAAATTGAAAAAAAAAACTTAAATTACAAGGGCTACTAATGAAAGGAAAGATGTTAAATTACAAGAACAAACAATATATTTAAGTTAATGTAAATGTAATATTAAGTATCAATATATGGGATTAATTGTAGGATCAACAAAATTAAGTTAAAGACTCATTTTAGTAACTTTAGCATTAGAGTAAATTTGTGTAAAATTCTTAAACTTATGTATATAGCATTCTAGGGCTTAAAAATTTAAGATAAATAACTCAACAATTACATATTGTAGATCCTTAAAGAAAGGTAATGGTTTTGAGGGTTGAAATTGTTTTGAATGTAAAATTTGTTATTGTTGAGGTTCTTAGTGATTGCAAATTTGGAGAAAAGGTTAACAACTCACGAGTTCAATTCCATATGGATATATATGTTGATATTTTGTGAGTTAGAGTTTGGACATCATGTTTCTTTTCAGCGGTCAAATTTCATGAGAGGTTCTTTAGCTAGCTCGCTAGTTACTCCAAATGTGCATCTTCTTTGCCATTGTCAAGCTAGAGGTGGAAAGCCTCGTACTAAACTAAGAGCATGTTTTGAGAATGTTATAAAATTACGTTTGAGGTGAAAATAATTTTATCAAAGAATTCTTGTTTTAACATTTATTTTGTTTTTATCCATTGGATTTGTATTGAAACACACATCACAACATTTTCAACTGCAAATCAAACATATGTTAAGTTGTTGGAAATGGGGAAATCAAATATGAGGGAATACTGCTCTCTAGTCATCTCAGTCTCGTACTTGAGGGTTACTATGAATTTGTTCCCGATTATTTTGGATGATTCATAGACAAAGATGCTCAAGTCACTCTTCTTACTATGAAATCTATCAAAGCTTGTACCTTTTAAACTAGATACCAAATGAAAGATTAAAGGAAAATGAAGATGAGAAAATATGAGTTTATTTCTCAAAATTACAAGATTGAAAGATTAAACTTTCAGAAGGAGTAACTACTTCTGGCTTAGCTCTCTAGAACTGGAAATTCTAAGCTATCCAAAGTCTGATTACAAAATGAGGGACACAGCCCTTATAAAGACATAAAAATCATTGTGGCTACAGTTTTGATAATCAAAATCGGATGAGCTACCGTTGCAGTGAACAATGATCAACCGTAAAATGATGATGTCATGTTGACCAGATGATGATTTTAGTCTTCGACAAGATTGATCCCGAAGCAGTCATCTGCATTCAGATTCTAATCGTCTGAAGATGATGATGAAGCAGTCTCTGCTGATTTCTTTGTTGATGAATAAGCTTCTTCCTTCTTTAAAAGATTAAGGATTATTTGCAGATTCTCAACAAACTTTTCCTTTGATGTTGATGATGAAAAAACTGATAAAGCTACCAACCTCTGATTGAGAAATTGGTAAGTTTCTGGATCAACAACCTTGGTCATTCTAGATGATTTTTGAACCACAGCTTTACCTGGTCTGGATGAGCTTGAGAGTGATCAAATTGAGACCAACATTTGACTAGGGCTTGTCTTCTGAGCATAGGGAGTTGTCCCTTGGTTGAGACACTTCCATAAACATAATGCCATTGGAAGATCCAGGCGAGAGCCATCTTACTAAAGAAATGTAAGTCTGCTAGGAAAGGATCATCTACAAACTCAAATTTCTTTGTAAAAGTAGTCAAACCAAATACAACCTTAGAAGGAAGTATCTCTAAGATTGGTCCAAAATAATTCCACCAATGGATAAACCATTGAGAAAATATGGATTGAACATTCTGTTTGAAATAGATTAGTCATGAATGCATAAAGTCTTTATTTTGAAAATAAAAAGACATTATGCCATGCTGGTTGATAATCCTAATAAGTAAAACCAATGGGATAATAGTTTTGAGAAAATTTTTGATTTTATTCAAATCTCCAAATTCTTTTGGTGTTAAAACCTTTAGGATTTGAAGTGTTGAATAAGCAATTTGATTTGAATTATTATTTTTATGATGTTTAATATGGATTGAAATAGCATCAACCAAAATGAACTCATAAAAATGTCTTGTTTTGTTGATTGAAAGGGGTTTGTAATGAAATTGATTTCCCTCAAAATCTTTCAAGAAGTATTGGGTTTGGATGGAAGGAGACGTTCCTCATCTTCTTCTTCTGAGGCAATGTCAACCCATGATTTGGATGGAAGGCCTTTTGGAAGTTGGATTAAACCTTGTTCTTGGTTTCTACAGTGCCAAGAATGGCTTCTTTAAATTGATTATGACGAGATTCAAGGTTAATTTTTGATGAAAGCAATTGAAAACAATAGGAATACCCACAATAACCAAGAGGGGGATGAATTGGTTTAAACTTGGTATTTTAAAATTTATTTATAAAATTAGAGTCAAAGGATCTTAATCACTTTTAAATCAAGAATGCTTCTAATCAATCAAATCACTCAGCTCAAGAAATCAATTGCTCAAAACAAGACTTGTTGAGTAATGATAATAATTCCAAGAATAAATGAACAATATAACTAATAGAGATAAAGGAATAAAAACAACACAAAAATTTATACTGGTTCACTTCTCAAGAGAAGCTACATCCAGTTTCTTCTAATCAACACTAGATTAGAGTTCCACTATTATAAATTTTAGTTCTTACAAGCTTTATACCAAACACTATCAACCCTAGATAAAGAATAGAAACTAAAACCCAATTAGACTCCTAGTGATCAAAAACTAGAGAACACTACTCTGTTCTTCCCTAGAGAACCCTACTCTAGCATAAGCTTCAAAGAACTCTTTACAATAGCATCAAATAACATAAATTACAAAAACGAATTTACAACTAGAGATAATGGAGAGAAACAACCTGATGATCCAATGAATATGAATGCATGTGGTTTACCAATCAGAGTTAAATTACAGAAAAGGATTTCATAACATGCACTCCAAAACTTCTTTGAAAACTCTTGCCTAAGAAATCATTCAATACCCATGAAGATTAAAGAGTGGGACAAAAACTTAGTTAACCCAGAAAATCACTTTCTAACTTTGAAAAGACTTGTGTATATTCAGAAAATTTGAAGTATTCAAGTTGGTTTTTTAGAAAAACCTTTATCCTATTTATAATAGCTTTTTGTAACAGACTATAATCAATTATAACGTGCCAAATAATCGATTATGTAATCGATTAAATTGTCACTTAATCGATTAAAGTGTTCAAAGCTTCATCCTGAGTTTTACAACGAACAGAATAATCGATTAACTCGAGTTGTAATCTATTAAAGCAGTGGAGTTTATTTGTGAAGCAAGCTTGTGTAATTGATTACAATATATGGTAATTGATTAAAGCAGTAAGGTTCATTGTGAAACAAACTTGTGTAATCGATTACAATTTATGGTAATCGATTAAAGTAGTGAGACATGCTTTTTGTTTTTACTATGTAATCAATTACAAAAGTTATGTAATCGATTAATATGGTATTCAAGATTTTTCCAAATTTAAAAGCGAAGCAAATAATTGATTAAACAGATGTGTAATCGATTAAAACAGTAGGATTACATTTTTCCAAAAACATTACCCATTTAATTCCTTTTAAAAACATGAATAGCTTTGATACTTTAATGAAAACATTTAAGCATGTTAATGATTATGTGCATGCAATGTAAGGATCAAAAGATTGTCTCTCATGCACTTCATTTGAATTACAATCTTCAAGGCATGTGAAAAGCTCAAAACTTTCTTCTAAATCATAATCTTCATCTTCTTATTGCTCCCCCTATATCCAACAACAATATGTTAGTCTTGAGGATGCAAACATTTTGGATGAAATAGATTGGTCCATTGAAATAGATGTCCAAAATGTTTGCATCCTCAAGACTAACTTATTGCTTTCATCCAAAAAGTAGCCTTGAATCTCATCATAATCAATTTATAGATTCCATTCTTGGCACTGTAGAAACCAGTCTAAGCAATAGACCAATCTATTTCAACTGTTATCCCGACATGACAGTTAGTCTTGAGGATGCAAACATTTTGGACGTCTTAACCTTAGATGTTCAACTTTATGGTTTAGATAAGAAAGCTGGATCCATCCCAGTAAATATCATATATCGAGTTTAGTACATGGTAATGAACTTTTGCATGTCTAGGGTCCTTAAACCCAGAAAAACTAGAGAAACAACTTTGTTTCTCATCGATACAACCAAAGCCAAGGTTGTAATACCCAAAACCATCAAGTGGGAAGATATCAATTTCTCTCCAACATGGGCCATGGACAAAGTTGCTCTGGCTAAACTTCAAACTACACCTAGCTTTGAAAGCATTAAACAATATGAGTCTGGTAGGGTTGAAATTACTTTCAACAGGTCTAATTCCTTTAATAATGCCAGATAATCCTTGTCTAGAATTCCAGATCTGAATTGTTCGGGTTTGTTCTTTCTAGAAAATCTTTCTCTACTATTCCAAGTGGAAGCAGTAGGATCAAGTTTCAGGGGGTAGAAACCTCTTCTTCGATTCCTCAACCAATTTATCAATAAGAAAACAACGAAGAATAAAGATCCATCCCCTCTCCAACATTTTCATCTATGCAAGACTATGAAGTTATCCATGATTAGTCCAAGCAGCATAGATTATGAAGCCCTTAAGATAGATTTCGACTTTGAGGAAATGACTCCTCAAAGAGAGTGGTTTCTTGACAACTACAGGGATAATAATAAAGATCAGATTAGGGAAGAATATTATTCTTTTCTTAATCGTGTTAAAACAAACATCTTTTTCTTTGATTGGTTTAAATCTTATATAGCTTACCATAAGATAGATTATCTTTTCAAAGAACCAAACACCATTAGTGTTATCACTAAGTATGATATTAAGGAAAACTAGATAGTAAAGTTTAGGTTTCCTCCATCAACCAAGTTTATCCTTCCTAATGTTAGGGATGAAAAACAAAATTCAATATATGCATCACCTTTTAAGTCTAAAGATGAGTCTGAATCCATCTCTTCAAGAGATATAAAAAAATCTTATGGAACAATCCAATTATACCAACAAATATCTCTAAACCATAGGAGAAAAATTGGGAGGAAAACCTAGCTTTTATCCTGAAACTAGTGCATCTTCTTCAAAGACAATTCAAACTCCAATCTTTAAACCTTTTAGGATGTCTGAAAAGCTTAAAAAATACTTTTCCAAACTAAAAGCTTTTAATCAACCTAGTCAACCTTCTAACTAGTTTAAACAAAGAGTAGAAGAATTAGCTTCCTTAGTTATTCAGGAAACTCCTCAAACTTCTACATCTTAAGAAGCTTATTCCAAAATAGCTCTTACTAGGGCAAGATATAGGCTTGAAGCCCGAAAGGACAAAGATAAGGAGATCAATATCCTTAACCAAACTGATTCAGAAATTGGGAATTCTGACTCTGAAAAATTTGTTCAAATTAATCCCATTAGGAATCAGCTGAGTTGGAAACAACCATCCAAGTTGTATTACAATAGGGAAACCCCTCCTGATCTTCTCATCAAAGAAAAGGACCATTCTGTTGATTCAGATGAAGCCAAACATCATTGAAGATCAAGAATGAGAGTTTTGTGCTTTCAACATGCAAAGAGAGAAAGATTCAAAGGAAGCTTAACAATGCTCAAAGGAAGTGAATCTTTAGAAGATTGAAGATTCAAATTGATTGTGTAAAAAGAAAATGTATGATCTGATAATCCAAGTATGCATATCATTCATCATTCATTCATATAGGATTATTAGGATAATAAGATTAATCAAGGTAATCAACTAAGAAAGGTTGAAAGGCTTAAGTTTTTGGAAAAATCATATTTCACTGAAATAATCGATTATCAACTTAGTGACATCGATTATATTGTTCTTAGAGCCTTCAGGAAACAAGTCATGAGCATTGTAATCGATTACACATCGGTTTAATCGATTACCTAGGCAATAATGAGAAAGTAGTGTTGACTGACTTAATCGATTACAAAGTATCGTAATCGATTACAATATGTGTCTGAGAAACATGCCCCTCAGACTTCATCGATTACATGAAGTAATAATCGATTATTTAGTTCAAATAGCAAAATCATGAGTCTCTGGCTTAATCGATTACATATCTGAATAATCGATTAAAGTATTCGTTCTTGAAATTTAGAACTAGCATTAAGCATTTTAATCGATTACTGTCTTGATTTAATCGATTACATTGTCGAAATAATCGATTACAAGAGCTGATTTAATCGATTATTTTCAGTTAACTGACAGTTATAAATAGAATCTCTGTGACTGAGGTTCAGAGATCTTTTCGAAAATTAGTGAGCAATTGAGAAACTCGTGTTGTAAACATTCACAAACACTAAGTGCATTCATTGGTGATAATTCTCTGAATTAGAAACACTTAGAAACTTCAAAGAATCATGTGGGTATATTGATCATGAGCTGAAGTTTCATCTTTCAATTAAGGTTCAAGAAAAGCTACATATATGAGTTGATAATCTACATATTCATCTGTAATTCATTCTTGTTCATTCATCTTGGATTATCAGGTGATATCTTTTCTTGTCTTTTGATTGGGTAAATCAATTTCTTTATAATTTTGATTAATGTAACTCTATTGTAATGGGTTTTCTTTCAAGCATAGAGATAGGGTTTCTCTAGGATTCACCTGAGTAGGGTTCTCAGTGTAAAGGGTTTGTCTCTAAGAATCTAATAGTGTTTTAGATTTCTGAACTTTGTCTAGGGTTGATAAAGAGAGACTTGTATAATTGCTTGTAAGAATATTTTGCAATAGTAGAACTCCTCTCTAGTGTTGAGTGGAAGAACTGGATGTAGCCCCATAGTGTTTGAGGTGAACCAGTATAAAAATCTGTGTGTTTTCTTAATTCTCTCAGATTATTTTCTTATTGCTTTGTTTGTGAATCATATTCATTGCTCAGTTTGTGGTACACTGTTTTCTAACGTTCTTGGAAAGGGAAGTTGATTGAAAACTGATTTTTGTTTTTGAAATTATTTTTAATTGTGAGAAAGATCCTGTGGTAACTCTGATATAAAATTTTAATTGGACAAGTAAACAATCAATTCAGCCCCCCTCTTGGTTGTTTGAAGTGTTCATTTGTTTTTCACACTCTAAATCCTTAAATGCCAACCACATCTATGAATGGAACATAGATGGGAAAACTGAATATCAAATCTTAAATGTGCTCCAACAAATGTCTATGGTTGCAAAAACCTACGACATAACCGTTAACTGTACAGAAGAAGTTATTGTAAACATTTTAGTTTCTAGATTTACTGGACAACTAAAAGGATGGTGGGATAATTACTTGGTTGAGGAAGACAAGATTACCATCCAAAGTGCTATCCAAATTGAAAATTATGGCCCCGTTTTAACTCAAGACAGAAAACCAATCCCCGACTCTATTAATCAATTAATTTTAACCATAGTTCAACATTTCATAGGAGATCCAGGCTTATGGAAGGATAGATCTGCTGAACTCCTTTCAAACCTTGGGTGTAAGACTTTAGCTGATTTTAGGTGGTATAAGGACACCTTCCTTGAAAATAATAGGAATACTTCACAACAACCAAGAGGGGAGGGGGTGAATTGGTTGAACCTTGGTATTTTAAAATCAAATTCAAATCAGAGTTTTAGGATCTTTATCACTTTTAAAACCAAGAAACCTTTTACTCAATCAAATGGCTCAAAACAGAACTTATTGAACAATGAATGTGATTCAAAGAATCAAAGACAATGAATAAGATGAGAATAGAGATATAGAAATAAGAACACAAGCAATTTATATTGGTTCACTTCAACAACATAAAGCTACATCCAGTTCTTCTAATTCACACTGAATTGGAGTTCCACTATTATAAAATATTCTTACAAGCTTTTATAAGAAGCTCCCTTTTATCAACCCTAGATAAAAAACAGAAATCCAAAACCCCATTTGACTTCTAAGGAGAAAGGTCCAGAGAACACTACTCTGATCTTTAAGCTAGAGAACCCTTCTCTAGTCCCAAGCTTTAAGAATCTAATTACAATAGTCAATTACAACACAATTTGGAAACAAAATTACAATCAATGAGTTAAGGAAAGAAACAACCTGACGATCCAGTGAATGACATGCATATGAATGAATAATTCAGGTTGAAAGACAAAAATAATCTCATAACATCTTCTTCCTTAACCTTTGAAAGAGACTTCTTACTTTAAAGAATCACTCAAAAACCCATGAATGTTTTAAAACAAGCAAGAACTCATAGAACCCAGAAAAATCACTTAGAATGTATTTAGAAAGCTGGTGTATGCTCAGAATACAAATTGATCAAGTTACAAAACAAGCTGAGCCAAGGTTCTATTTAAAACAAACTTTTATAACTGTCAGTAATCGATTAAACGCGCCATATAATCGACTATTTAACTCATGTAATCGATTAAATCAATCTGGTAATCGATTAAAGTGTTCAACACAATTTCTGGACATGAGCAACGAGCAAAATAATTGATTATTCCGTCTTGTAATTGATTAAGACAGGAAGATTCAAAATATCAAAATGCACTATGTAATCGATTACGATCTATGGTAATCGATAAAACCAGGAAGTTTTATAAAATAGAATGAACTATGTAATCGATTACGATATGTGGTAATTGATTAAGACAAGAAGATGACTTTTTCATATAAGCCTGAGTATTCAATTACTATTCCTTGGTAATCGATTCTTCCAGCACTGCTTGAAATCATGTATAGCAATGTAATCGATTACTACCCATTGGTAATTGATTAAAGTATTCATCAAAGCAGTTTATATGAAAACAAAGGTCAAATAATCAATTATTCCGATAGGTAATCAATTACATTGTTCTTGAAAGCTTTTCCAGAATGAACTAAGAACAAAATAATCGATTATACCTTTAATGTAATCGATTAAAGCAGTACAAAAATCATTTTTCCAAAAACCTTTGATTCAAATTAAAACCTTAGTTAAATGTTAAAAGCTTTGTTTGATTTTCATGAAAAATACTTAGTTAAATCAATGAATGAATGAATGAATGCATGCAGGGATCAATCAGATAGCTTTCCTTTTACATAAAATTTCAAGTCTTCAAGCATGTTCAAAGCTCAAAACTTAATCTTGTATCAAAGACTTCCAATCTTCATGAAGCTCCCCCTGTATTCAACAATCTCCCCCTTTTTGGCATTAAACATGCCAAATTCTTGATTGACCAATTGTTGAACTTGAGGCTTTATAAAAGAAATTGAACATGGAAGACTTTGAATTTTTAGACCTGAAAATTTACACTTTCTTGACAAAGACCAAGTGCTAAAGCATCTGATTCCTTTTAATCATCATTCACATGTATTCTGGGTATAATTGATTCATTTTAAACACTCAGCTCCCCCTAAATTCCATAATCCATTCAAGTCAAATTTTGGGGAAAAATTTGATAAAAAAACAGGGGCAAACAGAGTAGTATGCAGAGCATTTTAAAAATAATCATTTCTCCCCCTATTTGGCTTGTTAAAGTCAAAAACATAAAGGGCACAACGAATAATTGAAATAGAAACACAATGAAAGTTTTATATTACCATAGGGAGCCATTACAAAGTGAGATTAAACATAACAATGACAAAAAAAACAGAACACACAAGCTTAATTAAACATAGGCCTAGAAGTCTACAGATGCATCATCTTTGATGTTGGCTTCTATTGTATCTAGCCTATCCCTAATTTTTCCTAAGGCTTCATTAGTTTTAGCCTTAATATCTTGTTGCATCTGGATCAAGTTGTCCATCTTCTGCAGCATAAGAGCTTCAAATTGTGAGTATAAGGGCTGTTGTGGATCCCTTGCTTCATCTTCAAAATCTTCCACTTGAAGATCAATATCAGCAGCAGGAGGAGGCACCTGTGGTTGGCCTGCCATTACCCAGCCTTGTGGAGTCTTCTGCATCCCCAGCTTTGTGAGGTGTTTTTCTTTTATGAGGCTGTTACTGGAATTGGTATGGTCCATTACCTTATTTGTCACATCAATGTTGAAGTGATCAATGAACCTTGATACCAAGACAGGGTAGGGGAAAGGGTAGTTGACCAGCCTTTTAGATTTGAGCATAATTTCTTCAAATATAAGAACCCAATTCATGGGAATAGAGTTCTTTAGACCATTCACCAATTGTAGGTCTTCATCTGTGGCTTGGGCATGATTAGTGGCCCTAGGAGTTATCACATAGGTGATTATATAATGGAGTAACCTATCCTCAAAGTTCATAGGACCAATACCTAATCTGTTCCTAAGTTGCGTATGTGTGTCATGAAGCATTTCCCTTTAGGTGTCTAGTTTATTGTACCCCTCAGGTTCTTCATCAAATTTTCTAGCCCCCTCACATATCACTCCAGCAACAGATTCCCAGACTTCATAGGTGATTTCCATAGTAACACCCTTAACCTTGGAAATCATAGTCCCATTTATAGACCCCTTGGCACAGGTATAAAAAACCTTGACCAAGTCAGAGTAAAAAGTACCCTTCATCTCTAGGAATCTCTTAAGACCTTGGGCTTCTAGGTATGCAGGGAATTGAAATCCTTCCCTTATAAACCAATTCAGGTCAAGATATTTGGGTGAGGACATAGGCTTTGTGGCATTAAACTGCAAGTAGTTCATCTTTTCAGACTCATTGGAAAACCATAGGTCTAACCTATTTGGGGGTGGAGGAGGAGGAAGATTGGATGACGATTCTCCTACCTTCCTTTTTAAGGATCTAGCACGTTTTGGTGTGGGGTTTGACATTTTAGGAAGAGGTTTAGACACATAGCAAAACTCAGAAATATATCAAAAAGAGAAGCGACTAAGGTGCAAGGCTTTTCAATGATACAAGGCACTATTTATAGGCTCGATTGATGCTCTTAACGTTCTTATTTTTGAAAATATAGCTGTTGGTGGTAGTTAAGGCACTTCAGTGGCCTTGGATTTCATTTAGATTTGGTTGGGCAGTTTCATTTCCGAAAAAAACTGTCAGAAAATGCACAATAGACTAAATAATCGATTAATTATTAATGGTAATCGATTATTTTACACATTTTGAACACTAAAATTACATGTGGTAATCGATTATCCCGTAAGGTAATCGATTATTTGTTAACCAGTCAGAGGTAGAAGATGACTTGTAATCGATTATATGATTATTTAATCGATTATAATTGAATTTTGGGAATTTCATCAAGTATTAGAGCTTATGTAATCGATTAATTCGAGTGGTAATCGATTACTCCAGAAGAACCTAAAATCTTAACCACTTATGTAATCGATTACTAATTGGTCGTAATCGATTACTCCAGTGAAACATTTAAACTGAAAACACATTTTGTTCATGGTAATCGATTATCCCGTTATGTAATCGATTACTCCAGGAAGAATCAGTTTTTCAAAACAAAGAATAATTGATTACACGATTGTTGTAATCGATTACTTAAGCTCAATTAGCACAGATAATTTGGGTTTTAATGAATTTAATCTATTAACCCGTAAAGTGTAATTGATTATTACAGGAAATTTATCAGAATACAGAGCATTTTGCAGATCAACATGAATTTTTGGTTGTTTAGTGATGAAGGCAGCAATTGAATTTCAATTTAGCATGGAAAGGCACACTTTAAACAGGCTAGCATATATTGGATTCATCAAGAATACCTAGCATGTTTCTAAGTGCATAAAATCTATCTCTAGCCAATGGTTTAGTAAATATATCAGCTAGTTGGTTATGGGTATCAATGAAATGAACTTTGATATTACCTTTTTGAACATGATCTCTGAGGAAATGATGTCTTATCTCAATGTGCTTGGTCCTTGAATGCATTATTGGATTCTTTGATATGTTAATAGCACTTGTGTTGTCACATAGCAATTTGTTGCTTCAACCATAGGCTTTGTGCACAACAACTTCCAGTTGAGATATATTCAGCTTCAGCAGTTGACAAAGCAACACAAGATTGTTTCTTGCAATGCCATGAGACCAATGAACTTCCAAGAAGATGACAATTGTCACTTGTACTTTTTCTATCTAACTTGCAACCTGCAAAGTCAGAATCAAAATATCCAACAATATTAATTGAAGCACCTTTGGGATACCAAATACCAACTTTTGGTGTAGCCTTGAGATATTTGAGGATCCTCTTGACTGTTGTAAGATGAGACTCTTTGGGATTTGCTTGATATCTTGCACACAAGCAAACACTTAGCATTATATCAGGTCTACTAGTTGTCAAGTATAACAAAGATCCAATCATTCCTCTGAACTTTGACTCATCAACTTGCTTTCCATTTTCATCTGAATCAAGATATGTTGATGTAGCCATTGAAGTTGCAACATCTTTGCTTTTCTCCATTTCAAACTTCTTAATTACTTCAAGGCAATATTTGGATTGATTAAGAAATGTTCCATTCTTCATTTGCTTCACTTGAAGTCCAAGAAAGAATATTAATTCTCCCATCATTGACATTTCAAATTCTTTCTGCATAGCTAAGGAAAATTCCTTATATAGCAAATGATTAGTAGAACCAAAAATTATATCATCAACATAAACTTGAACCAATAAGATATCATTCTCATGCCTTTTGATGAACAAGATTTTGTCAACATGGCCCCTTGTGAAAGATTGTTCAAGCAGAAATTTGCTTAGTCTTTCATACCATCATCTAGGAGCTTGCTTCAAACCATAAAGGGCCTTTTTGAGTTTAAAAACATAGTTAGGATGTTTAAAATCAGTAAAACCAGGAGGTTGTTCAACATATATATCCTCCTCAATGTATCCATTTAAAAAGGCACTTTTAACATCCATTTGAAAGAGTTTGAAATCCATTAGACATGCATAAGCAAGCAATAACCTGATTACTTCCAATTTTGCAACTGGAGCATAAGTTTCTTCATAGTCTATGCCTTCTTCTTGGTTGTAGCAACCAATCTAGCTTTATTTCTGACTATGATTCCACTTTCATCAAGTTTATTTCTAAAAATCCATTTTGTACCAATGGGTTTAAGAGAGGATGGTCTAGGAACAAGTTCCCAAACTTCATCTCTCTTAAACTGATTTAACTCATCATGCATGACATGCATCCAATGTTCATCATTCAAGGCTTGATCAATATTTTTAGGTTCTATTTGAGAAACAAAAGCCATATTACAACATAGGTTTCTTAATGAAGATCTAGTAGATACTCCCTTTAAAACTTCACCTATGATGTTGTCAAGTGATGGGTCTCTTGTTGTTCTCCAATCTTTAGGCTTTTGACAGGGGTTGATGGTCAGCAATTGGTTCTTCTTTCTCTATATTTAAGGAATCATTTGGCTGAATAAATTCTTCCATTGTGCCTGCATCTACATCACACTTCTTCTCCTTTTTAGAGGGATTAGACTCATCACAAATCACATGTTCAAATTCTTCCATGCACATGTTCTTTTATTGAATACTCTATAAGCTTTACTATGTAATGAATATCCAAGGAAAATTGCTTCATCAGCCTTAGCATCAAATTTTCCAAGTTATTCTTTCCCATTGTTTAATACAAAACACTTGCAGCAAAAAACTCTTAAGTGAGAAATGTTTGGTTTTCTACCTTTGTATAGCTCATAAGGAGTTTTCTTCAAAATAGGCCTTATAAGTAATTGACTCAAAGTGTAGCATACTGTACTTACAACATTAGCCCAAAAATATTTAGGCAAATTTGTATCATTAAGAAGAGTTCTTGCTCCTTCTTCAAGAGATCTGTTTTCCTCTCCACAACACCATTTTGTTGAGGTGTTCTTGGAGCTGAAAAATTGTCGTTAATTCCATTTTCTTCACAGAATTTTTCAAAATGTTCATTTTGGAATTCACCACCATGATCACTTCTTATTGAGATAATTTTGCTACCTTTTTCATTTTGTGCAAGCTTAGCCATTTTTCTAAACGCAAGGAAAGCATCACTTTTGGATTTCAAAAATAGAGTCCAAGTGAATCTAGAGTAATCATCCACAATGAAAAGCCCATAATAATTGCCACCTAAACTCATTGTTCTAAAAGGACCAAACAAGTCAATGTGCAGTAATTCAAGTGGTCTAGAGGTGGAAACAATGTTTTTACTTTGAAAAGAGCTCTTAGTTTGTTTCCCCTTTTGACAAGCATCACAAAGTTTGTCCTTCTCAAACTTGAGTTTGGGCAACCCAATTACTAAATCTTTTCTATTAAGCTTGTTCATGTGATGCATGTTTATATGACTAGCCCTTCTATGCCATAGCCAAGATTCATCCATCTTGCTTATTAGACAAGAAGTGTTGTGGAAGAATGCATGATCAATTGAAAGTAAGTAAATGTTACCTTTCCTTTTACATATATGAATTACTTCACCACTTTTCCATCACAAATCATGCAGCGGTTTTCATTGAATGTGACTTTAAATCCTTTGTCATAGAGTTGACTTATGCTTAAGAGATTGTGCTTCAAACATTCTACATAAAGAACATTCTTGATCTTTGTTTTGAAGTTGTCTCCAATGTTGCCTTTTCCAATGATCTTGCCTTTATTATTATCCCCATAAGTGACATATCCTCCATCTTTAAGTGTTAAGTTTGTAAGCATGGACATGTCTCCAGTTATATGTCTAGAGCATCCACTGTCAAGGTACCATGTTGAGGATCTAGCTCTTAGACATACCTGCAAAAATAAATCAATTTACAAAGGAAGGTACCCAATTAAGGTTGGGTCCATAGGGGTTAGCATTTTTCTTTTTCTTTGGAATCCAAATGCAATCTCCATTTGGCACATAGAATCTCCTAGCATAGCATTTGTATGATGTGTGTCCCTTTTCCATACAATAGTTGCATATGACAAATTTTGATGTTTTTCTTCTAAAAACTGCATTTTGATTGATCCTTGACTCTATTTGTAATCATCAAAATCTTTTTGAAGCAAGTTATACTTGTCAACATTTGTAGAGGAAGAGGCACACACACATCCATTCAAATTGTAACTTGAAACAAGTTTTTCATTTTCTTCTTTCAAGTTGCAAATCTCAGTTTGCAATTCAGTTATTTTTGCAACATGCCATCTAAGATTTCCTCTGAGCTTGTTATTGGATTTTGCAAGCTTTTGGGCTTCCTCATGCATTTCTTGGAAATCACTAATAGCTTGTTCAAGTTCAAAATTTACCTCATCTCCATCACTTGATAGATCATCATCATCTTCATTGATAGTGGAGGTGAGACACATGTTGGCTTCTTCATTTTCAATTGAAGATTCTGAGGTTGTTGACTCATTATCTTCCCAAGCTATGTAGGCTCTTTTAGCTTTCCCTTCCTTCCTCATCTTGTTCTCTCCTTGTTGTTTTTTCAAGTAGATTGAACATTCAGATTTGATGTGGCCAGGTTTACCACATTCAAAGCATGTAAAATTGTTGTCAATCTTCTTGTTGATGTTGTTGTTGTTGTTGTTGTTCTTGGTGGTTTTAGTGAACTTTTTGTTCTTGTTTTTCCTCAAGAACTTGCTGAGCTTTCTGACAACTAAGTTCATGTTGTCCTCTGCATCCTCATCACTTGTTTCTTCCTCTTTTTCAGCTTTTGAAGTTGAAGCTTTTAATGCAATACTTCTGGTTTTCTTTTCTACATCTTCATTACATGTTAGTTGAGACATTTCAAGCTCATATCCAAGTAGCTTACCAAATAGTGCAGCCATGGACATCTTTGATAGATCCTTGGATTCCTTAATTGCTGTCATCTTTAGTTGCCAAGGCCTTGTTAGACACTTCAAGATCTTGATGTTTAATTCTTCAGTATCAAAGACCCTCCCAAGACCCAATAGATGGTTGGCAATATGAGTGAATCTTGTCTGCAGCTGAGAAATGCTTTCAATGGTGTTCATCTTGAACATCTCATACTCATGGATCAAAGCATGCTTCCTTGATCTCCTAACTTCTTCAGTTCCTTCATGAGTAATCTCCAGCATCTCCCACATTTCTTTTGCATTCTTGCATCTCACTGTTCTGAAAAATTCATCAGAGAAAAGTGCATAGGTGATCATATTTTTGGCTTTGAAATCATATTGAGCAGCCTTTTGTTCAGCTTCTGTCATCTCATCCCATTCTTTGGGAATCAATTCATTGGCAACAATTTTCTTTGGAATGAAAGGACCATTTTCTATAGCATTCCAAGCACCTGGGTCATTTGATTGAATAAAGATTTTCATTCTATTTTTCCAAAAAAAACTGAAATGTTCCCCTTCAAACATAGGAGGTCTGTTTAAAGAAGCACCTTCCTTGAAGGTTATTTGTGAGATATTCATTTTTCTTTTTGAAGAAAACTAGTGATCTTGAATAACTCTCAAGAACCAGCTCTTGATGCCAATTGAAAATAATAGGAATACTTCACAACAACCGAGACGGGGGGGGGGGTGAATTGGTTGAACCTTGGTATTTTAAAATCAAATTCAAATCAGAGTTTCAAGATCTTTATCACTTTTAAAACCAAGAAACCTTTTACTCAATCAAATGGCTCAAAATAGAACTTGTTGAACAATGAATGTGATTCAAAAAATTAAAGACAATGAATAAGATGAGAATAGAGATATAGAAATAAGAACACAAGCAATTTATACTGGTTCACTTCAACAACATGAAGCTACATCCAGTTCTTCTAATTCACACTGAATTAGAGTTTCACTATTATAAAATATTCTTACAAGCTTTTACAAGAACCTACCCTTTATCAACCATAGATAAAGAACAGAAATCCAAAACCCTATTAGACTTCTAAGGAGAAAGATCCAGAGAACACTACTCTGATCTTTAAGCTAGAGAGCCCTTCTCTAGTCCCAAGCTTTAAGAATCTAATTACAATAGTCAATTACAACACAATTTGGAAACAGAATTACAATCAATGAGTTAAGGAAAGAAACAACCTGATGATCCAGTGAAGAAGATGTAATCGATTAAGACAGGAAGCTTCAAAATATCAAATACACTATGTAATCGATTACGATCTATGGTAATCGATTAAACCAGGAAGCTTTATAAAACAGAATGAACTATGTAATCGATTAATATATGTGGTAATCGATTAAGACAGGAAGATGGCTTTTTCATATAAGCCTGAGTAATCAATTACTATTCCTTGGTAATCGATTCTTCCAGCACTGCTTGAAATCATGTATAGCAATGTAATCGATTACTACCCATTAGTAATCGATTAAAGTGTTCATCAAAGCAATTTATATGAAAACAAAGGTCAAATAATCGATTATTCCGATAGGTAATCAATTACATTATTCTTGAAAGCTTTTCCAGAATGAACTAAGAACAAAATAATCGATTATACCTTTAATGTAATCAATTAAAGCAGTACAGAAACCATTTTTCCAAAAACCTTTGATTCAAATTAAAACCTTAGTTAAATGTTAAAAGCTTTGTTTGATTTTCATGAAAAATACTTAGTTAAATCAATGAATGAATGAATGAATGCATGCATGGATCAATCAGATAGCTTTCCTTTTACATAAAATTCCAAGTCTTCAAGCATGTTCAAAGCTCAAAACTTAATCTTGTATCAAAGACTTCCAATCTTCATGAAGCTCCCCCTGTATTCAACATTTCTCACTAGAGTTTTTACCCTTGAAGACAACCAATAACCTTTATGGAAAGAAAAATTTCTTGCTGGTCTTCCTAAATTGCTTGGGGATAAGGTTAGAGATAAGATCCGTAGCCAACATCCCAACAATGAAATCCCTTACAGGAAATTAAGTTATGGACAACTTATTGCTTTCATCCAAAAAGTAGCCTTGAAAATCTGCCAAGATTATAAAATCCAATATTAGCTTGCCAAGGAAAAGTCTCAAAATCGCAAAGATTTAGGTAATTTTTGCGAACAGTTTGGTCTTCCTTGCTCCAAGTCTAGGAAACCAAGAAAAAATGTTCATAACTATGACCACCAAAAACCCAAAAAATATGTCTATCATCGCCATAAATCTGGAACTCCACCTAGGAAGCTTGTGAGATAATTCCAAACTAAATCTTCTCTTGAGAAGGTAAAAATTCCTAAGAAGCCGATAGTCTGTTGGACCTGAGGCAAACCTAGCCATAAAAGACAGTATTGTAGGTTTAAAAAGAAGCTTAGCAACCTTAATCTTCAACCAACTATCGAAGAACAAATTAATCAACTCCTTTTTGAAACATTTTTTGATGAAGAATCTGATAAGGAATCTTTAGATTATCAGTCCTCTGATAATTTGAATTAAATCCAAGAAGATGATTTATCTTCGAATTATGAATATTCTCCATCTTCTTCCTGAATCAACATTCTCACTAAAGAACAAGATCTTCTGTTTGAGGTCATTAATTCTATTTCTAATCCTCAAGAAAAGGAAAATCTCTTGTTAAAACTTAAACAATCTTTCGAGGAACCATTATTTTCTTCTTCAACTAGACCAAAAAATTTGTTAATTAGTAACAAGTTTAATCTCACAGATACTCTTAGGATAATTGAAAAGATTATTGTTTAACCCGTAACCATCCAGGATCTTTAGCATGAAGTTGATAAACTAAAATCTGAAGTTCATCTTATCAAAGAACAACAAAATGTCCATCAAAATATTTTGTCTGGTCTACAATCCGACAATCAAACTGACAAGGAAGAACCTACTTAGAAACTTGAAACTTCTGAGAACGATTCTCCTGATGACTTGGTTATTCCTCCAAAAAAATTTAATTAATTAACCTATTAACAATTCAAAAGTTTTATATCAAGATCAAAATTATTGTTGGAACCTTTGTCCTTGAAACTGAAAATATGTTTGACACGGAGCAGATTCAAATTGCATTCCGGAAGGATTAATACCAACCAAGTATTTTGAGAAAACCTCTGAACGGCGTAGTACTGCTATAATTGAAAAAGACCTTAATTGAGAAAACCTCTAAACTACAAACCTTCAGACGCCATAATTGAAAAAGAAGAATTGAAAATTAAAACTTCTTTTCTTTTAGTTAAAAATCTTAAAAATGTGGTTATCCTTGAACACCTTTTATCAAATCAATCTTTCCTATCACAATCTCTAATAATGATATTTCTACTATTTATTTAAATAAATCTATTACATTTGAATTTCTTAAAGCTTCTATCATAAGAAATTTGAATCCAATCCTTTACAAACAAAATCAAATTAATTATCTTAAAGAAGAAAATTCTTATAAGAAAATTGATAATTTGGTCACTCAACCTATTATTCATAACATAATTAAATCTTTATCCAATCAAATCTGAAATTCCATTTGGCTGGTCTTGCAAATGCCTTCTGGCAATGTAAACAACATATCGTCGATCTTCCTTATGAAAAGGATTTCAATGATCAGAAGATCCCAACCAAAGCTCGTCCAATACAGATGAGCCAAGAACTTCTTGTTCACTGCCAAAATGAGGTTGTTGATCTCCTACAAAAAAGGCTTATTCAGAAAGAGCAAGAGTTCTTGGTCTCGTTGATCGAGGTCGTACTCGGCCAAATTAATACAGTTTAAATGTAGTACTAGGAAGTGACTCCTAGGTCGTCTCTCAAGGATCAATTGTCTGCGTTAGGGATTAAAAACGTGTAAAAAGGGGGGTTTTTGACAGAATGCAAGGAATTCTTAATTAAAACAGAAATACTAATTAATTGCAGGGATTTAAAACAAGTCAGACCTTAGAATAGATTGTGCCTCTAATATCCTTGGTTCACGAAAGATAATTTGTCCTACTTAATCCTTATCAGTCCAGGTTAATCTACTAAGCGAAGATTAACCTAAAACTTCATTACACGAATTAAGCAAACGTGAACCTCGTCAGGGCAAGCTCTCAGGATTAAGCAACCTGAGATTACTGAATCAATCAATATCAGAATCATTAAGCATGACTCTAATTCGAAAAATACAGAACAGAAACCCAACAA
>PYAF01001769.1:106665-121234 GCA_007407185.1 Glycine tomentella
TGACAGTATAGAATGTATTCATACATACTGTCATCTAATCTCAATTTCTTTTAACAATCTAATTATAAACTAATGTAAGATAAATATATTAAATTTTATAATAATTACCTTCAAAGTTACACATAAAATATCGATTAATTAATAATATAAATGACTTATAAAAATTAATTTCTACTAAAATATTTTATTACAAAACTTCCTACTTTTTTATATATATATATATATATATATATATATATATATATATATATTCTAGTCACATTTCTTTTCATACATATTATAAAACTCCTTTATTGACTTGGTTAAAAAAGAACTATTAGTTTAGCATATGTCAATAAAATCAGTATTACAATTATGCAACAAGTTTTACGGAAAAAGAATGGAATCTTGTAGGCCTAATTTTGACATAAACCATAGCAATAATACAATAGTGAGAAAGGGTATAGATTAAGAGCATGCACCTTAATCACCGCTTATTTAAATTTCTAATTTGGCAAGTGATTTTTTTCCTTCTTCCTTTTATAATCTGCTTTGGGTGGTCCAACTTAAAGTTGGGAAAACCAACTATTGTAACAGGTGGAGAAGAAAATAATATGAAACATACAGCTAGAATCGAGTCAACAGGTGGAGAAGAAAATATATCTCCACATATTGCTGCTCTACACAGTTAACGGCCAAACTTATGTAACATTAAGTACAATGACCATACCTTTAACTTAGACAACCCTTTAGCAACCAACTCAATCATCCTTGTCCGGACCTACACCCAAACAGAATACATATAATGCAAGTAACAGTTATAAAACTATATATGATGTACATAGGTAAATTACAAGAAGAAGAACAAGAGCTCATTATCCCAAAGAAAATAATTATCGTATGTAAAAAATTCGTAATAAAATGCAAGAGCATGTGTTTGATATAGGCAAGTAAAATTAGCCTTTAATATTGTTTATAAGAGGTTATTTCGTAACCAGTCAAAGCTCACTTATTACAAAACATGGCACTGTTACTCTTTAGAACCATTATTTAAAGGCTATTTCCTAACCAACATGCTATACTGTCTATTAGCCTTAGTACTGCTTTTGCGACTGATGACAAAATGCAATGACGGGTGTTCATCACTGCAGAAATGTAATGAAGAATTTAAGTTTCCTAACCTGTTTAACAACAAAGAAAATGCAATGTCAACCATTTATTTGTTTAGGATCAAATAAATAGAAATATGTCAGCTAACCATGAGGAATAGGACTGTAGACACTACTACAAAAGGGCCTTTCCAAGATGCAGAATCGAAGACGGTTGTCTGTAGACCGTCTTAGGATCAGGTGCGGTGGCATATTGGTAAATAAGTGGTCAGTTTCAAAGACGGTCTCCTGTGTAACCGTCTTTGTTGATGAAAAACGAAGCCGGCCCCTTTTAAAACCGTCTTTGTTGCCTAATATTCAAAGACGGTATCGAATGACCGTCTTCTCTTCATGGGCGTTTAATTTTAAAGTACTCTCTCTCCCAACTTTGAGGCCAGTGCCCTAAAAATTAAAACTTTGTATCTGTGAGCCCCTTTCGCTCTCGCTCGGCCTTATGCACCGTCAATTTCTCACACTGTGGTTTTTCCCTCCAGTTAGGCTGTGCTGGTCTCCGTGAAGGTGCTGTACAAGCTTCTGGCCGGTCACGTTTTGTCGTTTCGCAAAGCCAGGTTTGAGTTCGTTATCTTTTCTTTTGGATTAGGGGTTCGACATTTCGAGGTTTGGGGTATATGGGTTTAATACCATTTTATCGTTTTAATGTGTTTGGAACTGTTTGGGTTTGTGATGACATTGAAGCTTCTGTTCTTCATTTTGGGTTTACTCGATAATTTCCACAAGCACAAATCCCACTTTTTATATGCCCAAAAATTCTTTCACCCCACCAAAGCTTTTGTTTTCCACTTTGCATGCGCATGTTTACTTGTATTTTTGTGATTTCATTCAAGATTGTGTTCTTCATTTTGGGTTTAGAGGGCCACGAAGGTTCTGTTTTCCCCTTTGAATGCGCATGCATGTTTACTTGTATTTTTTTATTTTATTATTTGTAGTGTTTTCAATATTATTTGTACAAAGTTACATGATCGTCCCTCTTTTGTGTGTTGTTGTTTTCCATATAATGAAGGTATGGCTGACCAGATTTTCAATTTTGTCAACTCGAACAGAAGATACGACAGACCTTAGACTTGGTTGCTCCACGCGTAATCCAAGCAGTCGATTGTATAGTGAGACTCTATGATGAGGTACTCCCTTTAGTAACAATTTCATGGTTTGGTATTAGAATATCGTTAACTTTCCCCTAAAGTAATTTCTTCCATCTAACTATCTTCTTATTACATGATTAATATCCAATTCTGTTATATAGCTTATCCTTAATTTCTTGCCAGGCTCTGTTCTTACTTATGAACCAGAATTTCTTAGACGCATAAATGAGTAATAAGCATTAACAAGTGTTCATTTCTAAGGTATGTTATATGCTGTATAACTGTACAGTTATTGAATTAGAAAATTTTTGTATTGGTGTATAAGAACTTTTTAAATACCAATTTCGCATTTGCAAATTTAAATTTAAATTAGTAAATAATCCTGACAAGAGTTCGTGACAAGAGAGCATTAAAGACAATTTGAACAACTCAATTCAACAAGAGAGCATTTATTTTATGGGGGTTCCTTTTCAGAATATTCTACATTAGCCAATTGCCCGTTGAATGATTCAATATTCAAGGAAAAACGCATGTACATGTCTTGGGCTCGTGCCTGTCCTTTGTCGGCCAAAGTACTCTCACTCGTTCAGCTGCTGCTTCGCACTCTAACTCCCTTAGCTCAGGTAGTCTCTCTTTCTCTGTCTGTTTCCAGTTCCTTAATCAAGAAATGTGGATTGCGGCTCTCGATGTTTCATAGTTTAATGTGTGCCTCCTTGTTCTGCATTCTTGTTTCGCTCTCAACGCTTTTCTATAGCTACTGTTTTTCTTTTATGTTCGTACTCAGTGCTTGCTGCACCCGATTTGGTTCTAACCTGATAAACAAAATTAAAAATAAAATTTGTTTCGCTCTCAGTTCAAGTATTTGTTCACTCAATCTATCAATGTGTTAAGATGCCATGTTCTGACTTCTGAGTACATAAAAACCAGATTGTAGGCCTGATTTTGTAAAAGCATTGTTAAATAATATAAAATGTACATGATATTGCAGAATTTCTCAGCATTTGTTGTGTACTAGTAGCTTGGTATACATCATTTTTGTTAAGTCAAACAACTTTTTTGTTTGTTTTGTCAATGCTTTTGTTAGTTGTTGATACTAGTATTACTCTACATGATACAAACATTTTTATTATTCAAGATGAAAAATGGTTAATGTTGGATTATATTTACTGAACATCAATTCTGGCTGGGCAGGTTGTAAGCTTTTTTATTAAGATTTTTTGACATGTCCACCCTTTTAGTTTAAATGAATATATATGTCATTTAAACTTAAGTACATGAATGCACACTTTATTTAGTCTTCTGTAACAATGGTAGCATCAAAACCTATATTTTAAAGCTTGTAAAAGTGGCTTAAGGAAGCTAATAAGTAGCTTGGTATACCAAATTTTTTACTTGTTAGGATTTACTAATGATTCTACCCTGTCTTCAAACGATTCGCGTAAACATGTATTTGAAGAACCAGACCTTGTCCTTTTAATTACACTGATCTACATCCAGATGTCTTCTTTCCAAATGCAATTAGCCCCACAATTTTTATAGTTCCATAAACTATGAAACGAATATTATGGCTGTATATAATGAAGTGGTGTAGGTGTAGAATTTTTCTGCATGATGTGTATGTTTGAGTAATTTTAAGGAGTAAGAAACTTAAACCTGTGGTTAGTGATAATTGTCATGTTTCTTTGTACCTTTAAGACATGTAAAACTATAGTGTTGCTGTAGCTGTTGACCATAGCCAAGTGTATAAATAAAGTTAGAAGAATGAAACTAACTTCTGAAATTTGTTTGGAAAATAATGTGGATCCCATACTGTGTTGAAACTATCACTATTATAAATGTCGACCCAAAACTTTAACCATCGTCAAGTCACGGTTCATTCCATTTTCATGCCCTCATGAATCAATGTTATGTGTCTTTTACTCTGTCTCTATCTGTCCCTGTGTTAAGTTGTGTTGTGTGGTGTCTTTCTATCTCTCTTTTTCTCTCTTATCCTACTGTTTTGTATTGATTGATTTTTTCGGTCTATTTATTTTTCTTTGTAACCAAATGGGGTGTTAACAATTTGTCAAATTGGCTTCTGCTGCTTCATTCACTTGTTCTCACCACCAAGCCTTTTGTTTTTGCTCTTCCTTTCACACACGGTACTAGAGTTAATTTTCTTTTTTTTTTTCTATTATGTCATGTTCTGTTTTGTGTTGAACCTCCTCCCAATTGTCCCATGTTCACACTTGCTTCTGTGAAACCTGTCCCTTATTGTCTCTTTTTGTTACCTTAATGATTTCAACTATTGTGTTCTTCTTGCCCAAATAAAGGCAACCCCTGATAAGAAAATCATTTGTCTAAGAGAGAAATGATGGCATTGGACTGGTGTGTATTGCAATTGGACTGGTGTGTATTGCACAAGTTTAGTCCTAACATCTGTGAAACTTAGTGAATTCAATCTGTCTGGTACTTTGGCTCCTGTCATCTGTAATCTTCCAAAGCTTCTTCAGTTGAATTTGTCAACAAATTTCATCTCTGGCCCCATTCCTGATGGTTTTGTTGACTGTCGTGGTTTGGAGGTTTTGGACCTTTGCACAAATAGGCTTCATGGACCCCTTCTGACCCGTATTTGGAAAATAACAACAATTAGAAAGCTTTACCTATGTGAAAATTACATGCATGGTGAAGTCATAGATTGTACTTTGGGATTTGGTATCACTAGAGGAGCTGCTCATATATAGCAATTATTTAACTGGAATAATTCTTTCATCAATAGGATAATTGAAGCAGCTTAGATTTATAAGGGCAGGTCTAAAAGTTCTTTCAGGGTGAATAGTTGCTGAGATGAGTGAGTGTGAGAGGTTGGAGATATTGGGGTAGGCACAGAATCAACTATTAGGTTCAATCCCAGGTAAGCTTGGAAAGCTTCAGAACCTCACCAACATATGGTAGAGTCCAAGGACATTTATCTGTTGTGTCTTTCTTTAGGAGCATTTTAGCTGGTTAAGGGCCCTGTACACATGGTCAAGCACATGTTACAACACAAGTAACAATGAGTCGATTTAAGGAGATCAACCATATATTTCATTTGAAAATTAAACATACCTTAGTTAAGAGTAGGCAAGTTCTATCCCAAAAATGTACTTCAGCTTCTTGACAAACTAAGTACCTAACTTATCCATTAGAATTTGGTTTTGAAGGTCATTAACTGATTATCACCTACAATAATTATATCATGTAAATACACCAAAAATACTGTAAGTTTGCTTTGTTGAGAATGTTATATAACAAGGGTATGAACACCATGACTGTGCATGTACCCCAATGAAACCATAACCTGAGTGAACCTTCCACAAAACCACTAATTCTGGTTCAGGATATACAAAGCCCCAATGGATAACATTTCTTCTGAAATCCATTTCCTATTAATAGGCAGATATTGGTCTGCTAATGAAAACCCACCCTTATTGGTACGCATACTCTACAATACCAGCATTGCCCTGGCCAACAACCTCAACCCCGAATCGGTACCAGTGATCTTTCTCATCGATTGCTGTTGCTGAAGCAACTGCAATTTCAATGTTCCCACTCTCTAAAGCCAAATTGAACCGAATTTTCTCATCTTTCACAAACTACAGTGCAACCTCAAAAAACCCCTTCTGCTGTAGATAAGCAATCATAGCCTGCCCAGAAAGCTGTGAGTTGCTTGTCATGTTCATGACATGATCATATGTATTCTTCAAGAGGGAAAGCTTAAAAATATCTCCAATAGCATCAATAATTAATGATTTGTTCTTTCCATCCCTATCCAAGTAGAAGATTGTGTTGCCAGAGACCTTTGTGATATAAATTGGAATGTCCAATGTCTTTATTATCCCATTATGTTCACCAAGAACAATTGTCTACTGAAGATCAAATATAACAACCCTATCCTCTGACCTACATAGCAGGTTGCCTGTTACTGCATAGATTATAGCATCAGTGGGAACTGCAGTATGATGTTTTTAACAATATCATTCTTCACCCCTACCATAACTGTCCTTTCATATGCAATACAACTCATAAGATCCACCATCTGCATCTGAACACAGAACATCAACCTTTTCCGTTGGCCTATAGGAAAGAGTCGTTGGGCTTTGATTCAACCTTAAAGAGCCTGCTCGTCGAAATGGAAGTGGTTGTGCATCTCTTTGTGTTGAGAATTCATAGAAACACAAGAACTGATGTTTCGGGTAGAACAACAAATCACCACTAACAACAAATGCAGGCCTTTCTCTCTCTAGCTTAAAAACAATCATGCCACTGTCATGATCAGCTGCCAACATATTCATGCTCTCGGCGGAATGTTTGAATTCCAGTTCTCTTTGTTGCATCCCATATATGAATACTTTTATCTTCGGAATTTGACACAATGATATCCTGCTTGGTATGGAACATAACACATGAAACATTATTCATGTTCCCTCTCAAGGTGTTCACTTCGCATGTCTTTGTGTTTGAAAATAGAGAGATACAAATCATTAACATCCTAAACAACACCACCTCAAAAACTACAACTTTATTATTGACCACATCCCACCATATTTATATTTAATGCATCCGATAAACTGGGTATACATCAATTGAAAATAGTAAACAAACAAACAAGGCCTTAGTTTTCAGTTTCACCCCAACAACTGCTGCCATGTTTCATTGTGCAGCGTAAAACTCCAAACAGTGGTTTGTGGATGTTGAACAACATTTTGCTAGGAAATTACTGATGTTTGCTTCCTTCTCAAGTTTGAATAGAAGCAAAAAATGCATATTTAACATGAGGGCAAAAATGTTATACCAAGTTTTACTCCAAACTAGCCTTTGAGATAAAAGTTTTCAATCACAAATCACTTCACTTATAGTTGGCCTTAACCAAAATCAATTATACTAAATTGTTAGAACTGGACCACAAACGCAATAATGTTGATACAATGATCTTTATTTCTATGAGGTGGCAAACTGTGAGTTGTCTGGAAAACCTCACTGAACTGCTCCAATGCTTCCACTATACATACAGGAACCTGCCCTCCTCCTTTATTGATTTCTACAGCTTCCAATTCCACCAAAATGCGCTGATCTTCCTGCAGTAACACTCCCTGAATAGCTTTTAAACTGATGGCAGCCCTGATTAAGGGTTCCTGGTTCAGCCTTTAAACTTATTTCTTTTTCTCCCACCTTAACAGTCAATGTTAATTTTTCAAAATTAGCTGTTACCTCACCCAAACTAGCCAGCCATTCCACTCCTAACACCAAGTCTGCCCCACCCAACGAAAACAGATAACAATCCTGCATAATATCCAATCCTGGTAGCTTAGTCACCAAGCTTTTACACAGTCCTTGGCACCTCACCTTGTGGCCATCACCCACTTGTACTTGTATTTTTTTATTTTATTATTTGTAGTGTTTTCAATATTATTTGTACCAAGTTAGATGATCCTCCCTCTTTCGTGTGTTGTTGTTGTTTTCCATATAATGATGGTATGGCTGACGAGATTTACAATTTTGTCAACTTGAACAGAAGATACGACAGACCTTACACCTGGTAGCTCCACGCGTAATCCAAGCAGTCGATTGTATAGTGAGACTCTATGATGAGGTACTCCCTTTAGTAACAATTTCATGGTTTGTTATTAGAATATTGTTATCTTTCCCCTAAAGTAATTTCTTCCATCTAACTATCTTCCTATTACATGATTAATATCCAATTCTGTTATATAGCTTATCCTTAATTTCTTGCCAGGCTTTGTTCTTACTTATGAACCAGAATTTCTTAGACGCATAAATTAGTAATAAGCATTAACAAGTGTTCATTTCTAAGGTCTGTTATATGCTGTATAACTGTACAGTTATTGAATTAGAAAATTTTTGTATTGGTGTATAAGAACTTTTTAAATACCAATTTCACATTTGCAAATTTAAATTTAAATTAGTAAATAAGCCTGACAAGAGTTCGTGACAAGAGAGCATTAAAGACAAATTGAACAACTCAATTCAACAAGAGACCATTTATTTGATGGGGATTCCTTTTCAGAATTCTACATTAGCCAATTTCCCTTTGAATGATTCAATATTCAAGGAAAAGTAAAGTTGCTTTTAGGAATTCTTCAAACGTGGGAAATATATTCTCAGACTTTACATTTTTTTCCCAAAGATTTGAGTATAACATCTTCAACACATATGTTGCTTTCATTCTTTCAATGTCATGTAATGGTCGAAATCCAATAACTTTCACCATCATTCAAAGTATGTTGCCACCATGTTTTACAGCACTGATTCATTGGGAATTTTCTTTCCATTCAACTCAACTTCAACTTCCAAGTTTGCCATCTTTCCCATTCTATTTAATCAACAAGGTCATTCGGCATTATGTAATTGCAAAGCAAACTTATTCTTACTCTGAAGGTTCATCCATCATTCTTAAGTACACGAAAGCTTCCATGTGTAATTTTGCCTTTTCTTCCTGCATCCTTGTCATCATGGCTAATGTTTCAATCGTAGCAACTGCAGAAGCTCTTCTTTCCTCCTGCAGCCTTTTATTCCTGCAGCGTTGTCATAATGCCTAAGGTTTCAATCGTAGCAACTGCAGAAGCTCTTGTTTCCTCCTGCAGCCTTTTCTTCCTGCAGCGTTGTCATCATGGCTAATGTTTCAATCATAGCAACTGCATAAACTCTTCTTTCATCCTGCAGCCCTTTATATAAATTTTAAAAGACTCAAAAATTTCTTTACATGATCAACTTGTGTTTTTTTCTTTCAACGGCAATTTCACTTATTCAAATTTGATCCATTGTACTTTTTGAACCCTATATACCTTACTAGTTTCTCATTGAATCAGTTAATACAGTCAAATTAATCATGGTATATGATAAGAATTGGACCAAAGAAATTGAAGAAATGAACGAATATTATTGATCAATCGGAATTACAAGGAGAATGAGTGAATTCGAGGTACACTCAGCCTCCTACAGGTTCAACAACCTTCTTTACTCTCCCTCCCTCTCTATTTATATTCCTTTCCCCTGTTAACTAACTGCAGTAACTAATAGTTAGTTAACTACCCGCCACTGACTTCTAACAGATTCACCCAAACTGGCCTAACTGCTCTTTCTTCTATTATACACTTGTCCCCATATATTTTAACCTCTATGAATACCCTCCCCTTCAAGATTGACCTTCTACCCAAGGTCCAATTGAGGAAAAACACTTCTGATCTCTTCCAGCTTATCCCATCTATCTTCATGGTGTGGCAACCCTTGCCATTTAATACTCATTTGATGCTGTCCTTGTTCTGTAATCCTGGTCTGCATAACTTTGTCAGCCTGTACCTGAAGTTCCATATCTTCAGTCAAAGCTTTAAGCAATGGTTGTCGAGAACAAAAAGCCTTAACTGCCTGCTTGAGTAGGGAAATATGAAAAATAGGATGAATTATGCTGTCAACAGGTAGCTCCAATTTGTAAGCCACTTCTCCCACCTTTTGAATTATCTTAGGAGGCCGATAAAATGTTGAACTGAGCTTCTCATTTGGTTTGTTTGCCAATGAGTTAATCCTGTAACGCTGCAGTTTCAGAAACAACCATTCTCAGTTATTATTTTTCCATTTACAAGGCTAGCTGGTCCTAATATTAGTGGTTCATGCTTCTGATTGGCTGCTTGTGAAGCCTTTGCTCTTCCTTGTATAACATCTTGGGCGAAAGTGGCACATGTGATTGGTGGTGATGGCTAAGTACACTGTGCACGAACTGCATAATCACGATGCCAAGCTTCTGCTTTCTTGGCATGTTCATGAACAACATCCTTAGAGAACTCCTTATCCCCATCCTAAAACATGGAAAAATCACAAGAAACAATAAAATAAACCCAGAATAAAGTCGGAAAAATAATTTACAATTTTCTGTTCCCTTTTAAAATAGAACTTGTCTAATATATTTGGCTGTACATATGCTATATTTGGCCTGAGATTCTACAATTAGCTTGAGAAACTATTGCATAAGTAGATACCAACCTTACATATAGGACCACTATAGGTCCTACCAAATTTTAAGACCTTTTCCCAATTTTTTAAATATATCCAATGATAGCTATTTATCAATGTTTACAGAAGAAGTAAGGTGAATTTAAGCCCATCTAACGGGAAGCGGATGGATCACATAACCTCTGTAAGCATAAGCTCACAAAATACAAGATGCCACTATAATAAATACCAGATGAGACACATACCTCTCTTTCTTCTTCCTCATCATCATCCAATACTTATTCCTCTCCTTCCTCAACAACTTTGATTCTACAGCTTTCTGGCGTTTCAACCTAGCAATCTGCACAACAGGATTCAAACTTACAGTACCTGAATTCTTTACAAAATCAGGTTGTTGACAAACTAAGTACCCAACTTATCCCTTAGATTTTGGTTTTGAAGGTCATTAACTGATTACACCTACAATAATTATAAAGGATGTAAATAGACCAAAATTACTGTAAGTTTGGTTTCTTGAGAATGTTATGTTTACCACTCTCCCCTGTCTTTGTGGACCTCCAAATCGCAAGGCTCTTGTGTGATGGCATAACCTGAACCTTCTCCCCTGGGCAAACTGAATACCCGTTCAACTCACTATACAACTGTTGAGGGTCCCATTCACTATGCCCTTCCCCCTCTGATGACTCACAGGGATGGTATGTCACATTCTCATCCTTACCATCCTTGCTGAAATTTCCATCATAAAAACTCCCATCATGCCACTTGAAAGTGCCTTTCCCTTTTGGCAAACCATCTTCCCAAAACCCTTCAATCACTTTCCCATTGTTGGCCCAAACAAACGACCCTTTAGCCCAGTTCAGCTGCAAGCCGCTTTGAGACATCATGTAGCCCATGGACTGATGCAGTGGTGTAATCAAGTGGCATATGGCCCACATTTTCCAATATCTTGACACGTTGTCCAGCATCACCCATATATAGTGCATTGTCAAACTGGCCCATAACATCATTCTTGACTTCAACAATTTTCAACATATTGGACAGTTTCTCCATGTTACCAGTGACAAGATAAAGGAAAGACAATCTCTCAATATATAGTCTTTCTCTGGTACGCAAACTCTTCAATACCAGCATTGGGTTGGCCAAGAGTCTCAACCCCCAATAGGTTCCAGGGATGTTTCTCATCAATTGTTGTTGCTGTAGCAACAACAATTTGAATGTTCCCACTCTCTAATGCCAAATTGACCTGAATCTTCTCATCTTTCACATAATGCAGTGCAACCTCAGGAAACCCCTTCTGCTGTAGATAAGCAATCATAGCTTGCCCACAAAGCTGTCAGTTCCTTGTCATGTTCATGACATGATCATATCTTTTCTTCAAGAGGGAAAGCTTAAAAATATATTCAGTAGCATCAATAATTATTGATTTGTTCTTTCGATCCCTATCCAATCAGAAGATTGTGTTGGCAGAGACCTTTGTGATATAAATTGGAATGTCCAATGTCTTTATTATCCCATTATCTCCATTGGGAAGACAATATTTCATGTCATTTAGTGTTGTATAAATGAAAACACCATTTTCATCCCAAGCTCCACTTTTTACATGGATAGTCTCATGGAGAGTGCATTGGCGTACAAGTTTGTTGGTAGCAATTATTAATGTTATGTTTGCTGAGTAAAGCAACATGTTCCATGTCATCATACCAGACAACATATTTAACAAACACAAAAAACCAAGTTTACCTACACAATTCTCTGCTGAAGATCAAATATAACAACCCTGTCATGTGACCTACATCGCAGGTTACCTGTTCCTGCATAGAATATAGCATCAGTGGTAATCGGAAGGACACTGTTTTTAACAATATCATCAAAATTTTTATAAGGACTTTTTTAGTTTTTTTTTTTGCTCGGCATAGGATAATATATATATATATATATATGATAAAAAAGGTACAAGTAAAAAAAAAAAAACAACCTATCAACAGACAAGGCAAAACTGTGGTTGACTAATACATGTGAGGTGCATCGATTAAAAAGCCACAGAGCTATCTGCAGATTACACTCAAACCCAACCAGAAAAGGAAAAAATGCCTGTTAAATCCTCCCCTAAATGCAATAACCTTCCCTAATATGACCAGACCAAAACAACAATCCCTTATCAGCCTCGAAGCAAAACAACAAGCTTTACTAGGGATAGGTAACTTCCACAAGACTTTAAACACCTCCATTTGATTCTGAGCATTTGTTTCCTCATTCAGCATTCTATAAGCACTTCCCGCAGTGTGTACCCCACTTGAATCACCCTCACAAACCCAAGAATCCTGCTCCTTACCATGTAATTGTACACCTTGCAGTTGTGTTAAAAAAGATATGACTACTGCTACTTCTCTCTCCATAAAACACCTCCTCCATCTAAAATTCCACATCCACCCCGAATTAGATAGGGATCCCTCTGCAGAATATTATTCTGTTGTTGCTGAGAAGTCAGAAATATTCTAGGATATTCCAGACCTTAAGATTCTGTTTAAGCCTTTTAATGTTTTCTTTTAGCACAAACCCTCCCCAGCCAGGAATAAAAATCTGTGTTCTGGTTTTACTCCAAACTATCCTTTGACATTAAAGTTTTCAATCACAAATCACTTCACTTATAGTTGTCCTTAACCAAAATCCATTATACAAAACCATGGATCGTAAACCTTCATTATGAGTACTACAGATGCAAGTTCATCCACACACAAACACACTTAAATAGTAGTATATAATAAGCAGAACAACATCAAACCCACACAAAAATCTGACACGCTCCCACGCCCCATGTCTCATTTTTAATACATACTGTTACATGTAATCTCTGTTATAAAAATCAATGTGTAAGTTTAACTTCGCCCACAATAGCTTCTTAGTTAGAAAATTTGAGAGATTTAGTTGCATTAGTCGGTTTGGTTCTAAGTAAAAGAATACTTGTTATGGAAACTATTCTTTTTCCAACAACCACCTTTCACTATAATTTCTTTTTAAATTCTTGCTAAGTTATTCTAGTTGTGTAGCTGTTCTTTGATAACAGTCCCAATATTTCACCATTCAACTATACTTTGTACATTTTAATTTTGAAATACATATATCTGCGCTGTCTCTCTATCTCGGTGTATATACTACTTATTAAGGTGTGAAAATATCATTCCTTGATAACCAATCATACAGTTGGATATTGTAATATATGTATTTTGCACAACTTGCTTTTTGGTGCTTTATGGTTTGATTACAAAAACAATCCTATGCTATCGTTTCAAATTCTATATGCGTATGTGTAACATATTATTAATTAATTCGTTAATGTTGTGTTAGGTGGTTGTTTTTGAATCTGTGATTCTTGGTTCATGAAACAAAAAGTGATTGCTATCATCGCTGTCACTGGATTGTGTTGCTATTGATATTGACCATATTTTGAGGTATGTGTGTTGTTTCCTAACTTTTGTGGTTAACACTTCCTTTGTTAATATATGATTATTTTGTTTGTCACACCATGCATTGCATTGTTAGTCAACTTTAGTTTCTCGTTCAAGAATCGATTCAATGAGTAATACGGATAGTTTGGATTACTCGTTGAATTGAATCTTGAATTGTCTGTTTGGACAATTTGGGAAGTCATATATTGTATACATGATGTGTAAATATAAGTTAAGTTTGGTTTGTTTAATTTAATGAAATTTCGGTAGCATTTCGCTTTGATCTCCGAGTGCATACTGGAAAGGGGTGATTTCAAATCACCTCTTTCCTTTCGTGTACTTGGAGACCAATGCGAAATGCTGCCGAAATTTCATTAAATTAAACAAACCAAACTCAACTTGTATTTACACATCATGTATACAATATATGACTTCCTGAATGGGATAGGGCCCTACCTTATTAAAGTGTTACATCTTCATGCATATAACATATTGTACAATATCATCATGCCAGCTTATTTGTAAAACCATGGATCGTAATTGGATGAAATTACCGCGCATTAGTCAGCAATATGAAAATGGGGTTGAACAATTCCTCCAATTTGCCACATCTAATGCAACTCCTGAGCATGGAAACTATTTCCATCCTTGTGTTAAGTGTGGAAATGGGAGGCGACAACCACTAAATGAAATCAAGTCTCACCTAATCTATCACGGAATCATTCCGAGTTACACAAAATGGATCTGGCATGGGGAATTGCCGGATATGGCAACATCTGAAACTACTGCGCAGTTTGATGTAGACACGGGATTTCATATTGAAGACATGCTACGCGATCTTGGAGAAGCCAATTTTCGGCAAGCACATGCACCTACTTATGAGAAATTACAAAGTGATTCAGAGATCCCT
>PYAF01001769.1:121334-138000 GCA_007407185.1 Glycine tomentella
TGGCATGGGGAATTGCCGGATATGGCAACATCTGAAACTACTGCGCAGTTTGATGTAGACACGGGATTTCATATTGAAGACATGCTACGCGATCTTGGAGAAGCCAATTTTCGGCAAGCACATGCACCTACTTATGAGAAATTACAAAGTGATTCAGAGATCCCTTTGTATTATGAGTGCACAACCTACACCCGATTGTCAGCGGTGTTAGCTTTGGTTAACCTAAAGGCTAGATTTGGGTGGAGTGACAAAAGCTTCACAGAATTGCTAGTTTTGTTGAAGAAAATGCTTCCTGAAGGCAACACTCTACCGAAAAATCATTATGAGGCGAAGAAAATTTTATGTCCTATGGGTATGCAGTACCAGAAAATACATGCTTGTCCTAATGATTGTGTACTGTACCGAAATGACTTGGCTGATATGCAAAACTGTCCGACATGTGGGGTATCATGCTACAAGTTGAACGAAGATGAATGTCTCGATGCACCAGGCAGAAACACTACTCGTCCAACAAAAGTCTGTTGGTATCTACCAATTATTCCTAGATTTAAGCGGTTGTTTGCTAACGCCGAGGATGCAAAAAACCTAACTTGGCATGCACATCGAAGGCAAATTGATGGATTTCTTCGACATCCGTCTTATTCTCCCCAATGGGCAAAAATCGATCAGAAGTATCCGATATTTGGGAATGAGCCAAGGAACCTCAGGCTTGGTCTTGCATCAGACGGAATGAATCCTTTTGGTAACCTTGCAACTAATCATAGTTCTTGGCCTATGTTGTTGATGATTTATAACCTCCCTCCTTGGTTGTGCATTAAGCGGAAATACATAATGTTGTGTATGATGATATCGGGTCCAAGGCAGCAGGAAATGATATTGATGTCTATCTAGCGCCACTAATTGAAGATTTGAATAAATAGTGGGTTGACGGGGTTGATGTGTTTGATGGAAATTTGAAGGAAACCTTTACCTTGCGTGCAATGATATTTTGCACCATTAATGACTTTCCAGCTTACGGAAATTTGAGTGGATATAGTGTTAAAGGCCATTATGCATGTCCTATCTGTCAGAAAGATACATCATTCATCCAACTGAAGCATGGCAAGAAGACAGTTTACACTAGGCATCGAAGATTCCTCAAACTTTATCACCCGTATAAGCGATTGAAAAAAGCTTTTTATGGAAGTCAAGAGACTGAAAGTGCACCTACACCATTGACTGGCCATGAAGTTTATGATTGTGTTATGGACATTGTCACTGTGTACGGGAAGACCCAAAAGAAGGATGCTAACGAAAGAACCATTTGGAAGAAATAGTCAAAAAAATTTTATCTTCCATACTGGGCCGATCTTGATGTGAGACATTGTGTAGACGTCATGCATGTCGAGAAAAATGTTTGCAATAGTATAATTGGCACCCTACTCAATATCAAAGGCAAGACAAAGGATAATTTAAAATGTCGGCAAAATCTTGTTGAAATGGGTATACGGCAACAATTGCATCCAATTAGTAAAGGTCGACAATCATATTTGCCCCCAGCAAGTCACACTTTGTCCACAAAAGAGAAAAAAGCTTTTTGTCAATGTCTGCGTAGTTTGAATGTCCCACAAGGATACTCTTCAAATATCAAGAGCCTTGTTTCCATAAATGACCTCAAATTGGTTGGTTTGAAGTCTCATGATTGTCATGTGCTAATGCAACAATTATTGCCTGTTGCCATTCGGGGTATATTGCCAGACAAAGTTAGGGTTGCCATTACTCGACTGTGCTTCGTGTTTAATGCTTTATGTAAGAAGGTTATTGACCCTACACAGTTGGATGATTTACAGAATGAGGCGGCTATTGTCCTTTGTCAGTTGGAAATGTTTATCCCCCCCTCTTTTTTTGACATAATGGTCCACTTAATTGTTCATCTAGTGAGGGAAATCAGGTTGTGTGGTCTGGTGTTCTTACGCTGGATGTATCCGATTGAGCGGTACATGAAAGTCTTAAAAGGTTATACTAAAAATCAATACAGACCTAAAGCTTCCATTGTTGAAAGGTACGTTGCCAAAGAATGTATTGAGTTTTGTTCTGAGTACATGGATTCAATTAAAGCTGTTGGTATACCTGAAAGTCGTCATGACCAGTCATCAAGAGGAAAGGGTACACGAGGATTCAATGTTGTAACTATGAGTCGACATCAGCTTTCACAACCTCATTTGTATGTTTTGAATAACACGACTGGGGTAATGCCGTACTTAGAAGCTCACAAACAGCATTTGACAAAGACTCACCCTAGAATGAACATCATGAAGGTGTTGCAAGAACATAACAGAAGTTTCATTGAATGGTTTAAAGGTCAAATATTGAGTGATGACAATGCCTCTGCAACATTAAGACTGTTAGCTGTTGGCCCAAACTTGAATGTACCCACTTGGAAGGGATATGATATCAACAACTATTCTTTTTACACAAAGTCGCAAGACGATAAAAGTTCTGTGCAAAACAGTGGGGTTACAATCGACGCTGACTCGTTACACTTTTGCGGCGCATCTGATAACAACTCAATTCAAGCATCAATGCCATACTTTGGGGTAATTGAAGAAATATGGGAGCTCGATTATAGTGCATTTAGAGTTCATGTATTCAAGTGTAAGTGGGTAAATGGTAACACAGGTGTCCATCAAGACCATCTTGGATTCACTTTGGTTGAACTTGATAAAGTGGGTTACAAGGATGAGCCTTTCATTATGGCAGAGCAAGCAAAACAGGTGTTTTACATCACAGATCCGTGTGACGCTCGCTTTTCAATTGTTTTACAAGGAAGATCATCTTTTAGTGGTATGCATTTTGGTGATGATGCCTCACTGGATATCTGTGAAATGCCTCCTTTCTTGTCACGGATGCCCTCCGTAGTTGAAGACAATGACGTTGATGATGAACATGCAAATCGAGTTGATCATGATGAAGGTTTATGGGAGAACATAAAATCGTAATTGCTGAACTTCAAAGTCATGTATTTTCAACTTGTACGTTTTCCAAAAGTTATGCTTACCTTTAATTTAAATAGCTTTTAAATTTTTTTTGTTATATAGCTGACTTATGTAATTTCGTTCTTTGGTTTTGCTTCCAGATTGATGGCGACACCCCTATTGTCCCCTCCCAATTCACAACATCAACATTCATTGGAGACGTCTATGAAAACTAGACAAGCGACCCGTCTAAGAATCTTGACTCGTAGAGACTTGGATCAAGCAAGGCCAGTAGTTAATGTAAATCCATCAACTGGAAGAGCATCTGGCAATTACAAAGAAAAATTCCACAGCTATCTCGGGGTAGTGGCAAGAGACAAAATTCCCATTATCCATACTTCTTGGAAAGATGTTCCTGAACCATTGAAGAATCTAATTTGGGAAGACATATTGGTATGTTAACTTAGTGAATCTTTAAGATAAAGTGCACTTCTGCAGTTGTGTTTACTTCTGTCCAATTGTGTTTTCTGCAGTTGTGTTTACTTCTGTCCATTTGTGTTTACTTCCCATTATCCATTCCCACTGTCCAATTGTGTTTACTGCTACAGGGAAAATTTGACATCCTAGAAGCTGATAAGGCCAAGAATAAGATAATGTCATCGGTTTGCACAAGATGGAGGTCATTCAAATCTGCATTAACCACAAAATACATATATGCTGAAGCTGAGAGCCAAAATGATAATGAACCTTCAGTTCGATATGGTATACATCCTCAAACTTGGGAGGAATTTGTTTCTAGCCGAAAAACACCAACTTGGCAGGTTAGATGGCAACTTATGTTTTGCTATAATTATATAAATGGATGCAGTATTGAGATTGAACTGACTCAATGAACGTCCTTTCGAAATCAATGACAGGGAGTAAGGAAAAAGGCGCAAGAAATCCAAAAAAATAATGAATGCCCCCATGTCCTTTCTCGTGGGGGTTATGACCTGCTAGAAAAAAAGTTAATGGATGAGAAATTAAAGAAGCGAATACAAGATGCAATGTATACTGAGCACGAGTGTGATGTTGAAGAACCTCCATCGCCAATTCCTAGACATGTGAAGTGGAAGATGGCCCGCACAAAGAAATGTGGGCAGATGACATCTGACAAGGCCAAAGAAATAGTGGATAAAATAGTGAGTTGAAGCAAATGTTCAAATTATTAGTTTATATATTACATTTTAATGACTTGACAATTTGTCAATCCGATGTTACAGGACTTGTTAGAAGAACAACAGACACAAGGAAGCTTTGTTCCTCATGGTCAGCACGACATATTAAATGTTGCTATTGGACGATCGGAACACCCTGGTAGGGTCCGTGTTGCAGGGACAGGTGTGACCATAACTCAATATTTTGGACGCACATCACGTGCCTCAAGTAGTTCGTGTGAATCCATAGACACTGAACAATTGGCTGGCATAATTAAAGAGCTGAAGGAAGAATGGAGAAGGGAAAATGAGGAGGAAACAAAACAACATATAGGAAAAATGAAAGCTGAATTGGAGGAGAAAATGCAGGAAAAAATGGAAGCTGACATGGAGGAGAAATTGAACGAAAAAGTAAAGGAAGCAATTAAAATCGAGTTAAGCCAACTTGCAACACAAAAATCCGCGCCGGTAGATGCACTTGTACAAGAATCGGCGGCTCGTGTTAGCACAAAGGGAAGTTGTGCTGAAAATGCAGCACATCCATCTAAGGAAGATAAAGCTACTGATGTGGTGCCTTGCATGGGGCTGTTTGTTGAATCTCATGGTTCGACAAAGCTAGTTGCTATGGGCAAAGTTTACATGGGAACCTCGTCAATTCACAATGTTGAGTACACAGATGATGTGGTACTGGTAAGTGTTGAAACTATTTATGACGGGGACGCACTTGTTCCATATCCAACTTCAGAGATTATGTATGTCAGAGATGCCGTAAACACATTTGTCGCTGGGCCCACATGTTTGGTGAAAGCAGTATCAGAAAAGGTACATCATCACTTTGCTTGCAATTACATATTGTGTTGCTATTTTTATAAATACATTACGTAACAATTGGTTATTTCTTATTTGTGTCAAATACATAGGCTGGACACATTAGTTTACAAAACATTCCCGAATCAGTTGATGCTTTAGATGAATTGATGAAGAACGTCTATGATATTTACCTTTGGCCAGTACAGTTGAAATGGGAAGCATTTAAGTTTGGCATTGCTAGTGTAGAAACAACATTCTTCATTACACATTCAGATATCAATGAAATTATATCAGGTGACAAGTACTTGAACATTTCTATACTACAACTGTGGATTATGTAAGTAACAGGCCATTGAATGTACTATTTCATGTCCTACTTAAACTTAATTGTTACAGTGTCCATGTTTAACAATTTCAATTTCACTTCAAATGATAACAATAGGTTTATGGATCAGTGGAGTACAAGGTTGGGTTATAGTTCAGTGTATGGGTTCCTGGAGCCTCAAATGATACATGATGCAAAGGACAGACGGTTAGAAATTCAACAATACATTCAAACATGGGTCCAGGAATCACAACGAGAGGTGTACCTAGGAGCTTATTTGAATAAGTGAGTATGAAACTAATGACATATAAGGGATAAGTGTACTTGTTTATTTTTGCTTCCTAATATATATAAAATGCAGCGCACATTGGCAGCTTTTTGTTCTTTGTCCGACGATGCATACAGTTGTATGGTTTTGTTCATTGCGGAAGAAGCCAGATATTCACATCAAAGCTGCACTTAACAAGTAAGTGGTACCAACAATGAATATTTTCACATAATGAATCGAAGTTATCCATACAACCTAAAGTTCATGCGTTAACCTACATGTATGTTGCATTTTATAAATTAGTTCACTTAAGGGTTTGAATACGGGTGTCGATGGTAAATGCAATATATCTGCACCAAACTGGATTGAACTTAAGGATAGTCATTTAGTTCACGTTAATGCAGATTGTGGTGTTGTACTATATTTGCAAATGTCAAATTTACATTTAAATGTTCCTATATTTAGAGCCATGTGCAAAAGGAAGGGTTTGAATGTGGGTATTACGTAATGCATTGGATGTGGAACATTGTAAGTGGCGGTTTGAAGAATGAATGGACCAAGGTATAAGAAGTTGAACACTTTTTAATGTTTAGTTGAATTTCTTAAATGCTTCCATACTGTAAATGGTTGTTAATGATTTTATTTGTTGACTTATTCTTGCAATGGTTTAGTGATGGCACATCGTTAGACATGGGGACCATAACAACATTGAGGAAAAAATGGGCATCATTTCTGTTAGAATCAAAAAACAAATCAATGTAGGCTGTTTTGTATGTCTTATGGGTTTTTTGTAAAACATTTAGCCTTCGCATATATGTACGCATTGTAGACATTGTTCTGAAGTTGAAGGCCTTTAATGGAATACTAGCGGTTTTTTGCCCACATTTTTTCCTTTTACTCTTCAACATAGGCCAACATATATATGTGTTCTATTTTGTTTGCCAAATGAAACTACTTTGCAGGTCATTATTTAGGCGGAGATTGCGATAGTGCTGATGGTACCCCATTTCAATGGATGAAACAACCATAAGGTTCGACTAGTCCACTTATGAAACTTAATACCTTCAAATTGTAGTTACAAATTTTTTCATTCTATGCCTATGGGTGCTTTTATGATCAATATATATCCTCACATGTCATAGGGCATCCCTGTATTTGGATTTATCCAACGGATGCAAATATGACAACACCTCAAGAGATTAAGTGACAACCAACCAGCACCAACAAGGCTCTTAATAAATTTTAAAAAATTTATTTAAACCTGGAGACTTTCAAAAAGAATTTTTTGCTTTTGTTTTGTGAAACAGACTAGTAGAATGAGTATGACAGATTGCATACACACATTCAAGGTCTACAAATGAAAAATTTCAGACATAGCACTGGTTCTGCAAGTGCAGGTTGGATTGTTGCTATGTCTAGCATATTTTTTTTGGGGTCGTCATGTAATATAATGAATGCAGAAGTTAGGAATTATAAGGTAATTGAAGCTAAGGCTGACTTATGTATGTACAACTATGTTGGTATTTTATTTATGAATGCATTGATTCATTTACATTGCAATTCACTAGTAGTTCTCCACATTTTCAGTGACAACTTCATGATCAACCCCTGCACTGGTTCTGTTTCCCTTCATTTTCGCTGTTAACTTGATTGAATGTATTGTTTATAGTTACATACATGTATAACCCGGTTGCAGATTTATAGCATGAGCCTTCTCCATGTAAGGTGGCAGCCCTTTTGGTTCAATGAAAATTCCTTTAAACAACCTCAACAGTTGCTCCATATCTGCAGGTACTGCTTCTCTTTTTGTTTGCTGCTCTACTGTTTTAATATCCACCCAATATCTCTGATCATTCTCTGCCATTTCTTCCTGAAACAATTTCAGACTAATAGCTGTGTTGATTAACTCAGGTTCAGCCTTCAAAATTACCTTAGCATCGTCAGCCTTAACTGCCAGGGTTAATATTTCAAAATTTCCTTTATTGTCTTTGACAACTATAAGAAAACTTTTGTTATAAGGATTCAGGAAAAATATGAGGTCTCCTTGTTGCAGCCATTATATTGATACCCCTTTTTATAGCTTAAAAATCCTAACAGAAAACAAATCCTCATGGTTATAGAAAGATCAAATGCTATCCATCCTAAAGACCTAAACTAACTTGAATAAAAATTAAGTAAAAGATACAAAAACTAAAAGGAGATGAGGGTAGAAGAATGGGGATTCTGTTTTATTATCATTTGGGAAACTGAGCCTTAGCTATGTTGCAGAAAGGGGAAATCCTTTGTGAAGGGGAAACCCTTGGAGGGAGAATCTCTACTTGTTTCTTTGCAATTCAAGAAATACTACCAAAGCATATTTGTTCCCTTTCATTCTCTGTTTTTCTTCTTTATGTCCCCAATAATTCCACCTGTTTATGGGTTCCTAACAAATACCCTTTTAGCATTATGCTACTTGACTACTAACTTTAACTGCATTTATAGCATGCTCATAACTAACAAAGTTTATTTCTGTAAATTGATTCATTGAAGGCCAATCTAGCTGAAAAGGAATCACACCATAGCAATAATCATACTGAGGAAGAGTTAACATTCTGGTAATTACTGGTTTTTTGTCCTTTACAAGGTTGAGATATTTTGTGTTCATCTTGATTTTTAATTTATAACACAAAGCAAATAAGGATGTTGACATGCATGTGGCACTATGACAGTACAAAAGTCATCTAAAAAGTTACCTCCCTTACAAGATGCTCCAAAGAGGTATACTGCATATATGAAGTACACCAAACTTCGATTTAAGGTATGGAAACACATAAGAACTTTGATTCTGTCATCTTTTATCTGTTCAAAATGTTTTCATTTAGATTTGCATAATATTTCACCACAATACTTACTAGATAAAACAAGGATATCTTACTAAAAGCTGCAACAGACATGTGTGCATCTCTTCATTATGTAACATGAATTTTATTTTAGGAAAATCATATAACAATTTGTATAGAACTTCTGACAGCATTTCAGAAATAAGATCATCACTAAATTACACTACCAGTAGTGAATTTGAAAACCTTTAGTAGCCAACAAAAATTAATTACATCCATTAAAAAAATTAAAAAAATATATCAGTTACTTTTAATGATGGTAGTTTGAATCGCCAGAAGATTTTGTATGCTGTTTTTATCTACTGATTTTGTCCCTAGTAAAGACCTAAGTTGTTCATCAAAAAGTATCTTTCTCTTTTTCTTAGGGTCAAAAAGATTGTTTTCTCTACATACCATTATTTTGATCAAGTAATAATGATTGTCATCTTTCAACTTTCCTTTTGTTGATTTTAGCTTTCCCATGCCATTCTTTTTCCTCACTGATTTTGATCCTGCCGTGTCATTCAGGTCATCACAATGAGAAACTATAAAGTTACTAACGTCTTCAGAATCACCACTATCACCTTCCCCTTCACCTATTTCATCTGGATCCAAGTCATATTTGTTTTTGCCATTTTTAAAGTATTTATGGGCTTTGTATGCATGTTGAGAAATCAGCCCTTCTAGTTTTTCGATGGTCTGGTTTTGGAGCCGTAAATCCCTCTTCTCACCAATAATGTGTGAATATGTCTCAATTTGCTTTGTTGTATAATATCTCTTTTGGTTTTAGTCAATGTGAATGGTAGCTTGTTTGTTACCCCACACAAGTTTATAGGAAATGAGCCAAAGAAGTATCCGATATTTGGGAATGAGCCAAGGAACCGAAGGCTTGGTCACAAAGTTTATAATATAAAATTGCTTCCCTGGCTACAATAGTATACTCAATAGCTGTAACATGGAAATCTAAAATTTAATATACATCGAAGCATTTAAGTTGCAGAACTGTGGTGACCTAATGCATGAAGACCATTTATCTTTCTCTTGTTTTTATTACTTCAAGAGTTTGTATCTGCTTTACATATGAACACCATTTATCTATGAAGACCATTTTTAATATATCAAAACTCAAAATAATGAAAATATTTATTAGGAACTAAAAAATCAATTATTTGTTATCATGATCCTTAAACATATTTTTTAAAAAAACTAAATCTAAATTGAGTGAGGAATAAATAGCTGGAAAAAAATGAAAAAAAAATAAGACAATTGTGGTAGTGGGTTTAAAGGACTTTGGAGTTAATAAAAGGAGGTTGAATTTTATATATAAATAAGTAGGTGGTGGTGCTCTATCCCACCTTGTTATGTGCATATTCTTAGGAAATCTAAGTCTCCATCCCCTTCTCTCTCTCTCTCTCTCTCTCTTTCTCTCTCTCTTTCTCTCTCACTATATCAATATTAATTTGAATCTCTCTCAGTTCAATTCCAGATAGACTTTGTTGGCATTTGAATTTTGTAGAATTGAACCAAAAAATAAAAATGGGAAGGCAACCTTGCTGTGACAAAGTGGGGTTCAAGAAGGGGCCATGGACTGCAGAGGAGGATAAGAAACTCATCAATTTCATCCTCACTAATGGCCAATGTTGCTGAAGAGCTGTCCCTAGACTAGCAGGTCTGCTTTCATTGCTCCTTTTCTTGGTGCATATCTTTAAATCTAAGGCTCTATTATTATAGTCCTTGTTGAAACCACTCATTGTCCTTAATGGGACTAATTACTGATGCTTCTATGATAGCAATTTGGCTAGGAAAAATGTAGAATGGGTATACATTAATTTTTTGCATTTTGGACAATTGGTTTTGGCCAACTTTGCTGCCTGCTGGTGCTGTGCTCATTCTCTATCCATTTTGTTCCCATTCAAAGATAATGAAAATCAAGCATTCAAAAATTCCAACAGTTATTTGTGTTGTATTTCCGGTTGATATACTGAATTTTAATGTGGTTTATTTTCAGGCATTTTCCTTTTGTGTTGACAAAGAACTATTAAGGGAACCTCGAGTAGTGAGGGTTGGTTTCATTCAGAACTCTATTTCGCTTCCAACCATCAATTTCATCCTCACTAATGGCCAATGTTGCTGGAGAGCTGTCCCTAAACTAGCAGGTCTGCTTTCATTGCTCCTTTTCTTGGTGCATCTCTTTAAATCTAAGGCTCTATTATTATAGTCCTTGTTGAAACCACTCATTGTCCTTAATGGGACTAATTACTGATGCTTCTATGATAGCAATTTGGCTAGGAAAATGTAGAAATGTTTCATTAATTTTTTGCATTTTCGACAATTGGTTTTGGCCAACTTTGCTGCCTGTTGGTGCTGTTTGTTGAGACTCTCAAAAGAAGTAATAATCAATATGCTGAGTTAGAAAAATTGGTTATTCCTTTCATACAGGGCTGTTAAGGTGTGGCAAAAGCTCAAGAAAGAACTGATAATGAGATCAAGAATCACTGGAACACCCATATAAAGAAAAAGCTCAAGAAAATGGGAATTGATCCTGTTACTCACAAGCTTCTTTCCAAGTAAATGGTAATTATTCAATATTGATTATAAGAAGAATAAAATAGTGCTTGTATTTGTCCAAATTCCATAAAAAATAATTGCATGTACAAATTATATAACGTGGCTCAAGAATATACCCCTTAAGTTTTGCGTGAGATTTACTTTTCTTCTCTCTCATAAGAAGCCACTCACACAGTCACACTACACATTCTCTATATATTGTATTTCTGGTATTCAATATGGCTACTATTTAATCTGTTCCTGCATTTCTGTTTTTCTTTCTTTGAATAGGTCTTTACCTGACTTAATACAGTTGTATTAGAGCAGTTTAATAATGTGGACTGCATTGTGTATGGCATGGGCTCCCTTTTGACTTCAATAGAAGTAAACTAACAGGTTATAAGTTTTGGGTTCAATTTTGTTATAGATTGTTATTCAATGATTGTAGGATACATTATTTCCCGTATGTTCCTTGATTGAGTCATAATTTAATGTTGGTATTCTCTTAATTGAACTGAATTGGACAAGTTTTGATTGTGTTGAGCAACGGATTTATGGATCATGTGGCATAGTTGAATGATTTTGATCAGGACCATGGAGTAAGAAGATCCACCTTACTATCCTTTAATGATAATGTACTTATGTGTTATTTGGATGATCATATGAGATGCGTTATGGATGAATTGACAAATAATTGGTAAGATTTTAGCATTGAAAGAAGGGCAACATGATTCATTGGTTTCTAGTTCAAATTTTGTAAATATTAAATGTTATTATTCAAAATATAAACAATTGTTATTTTTTATTCATGTAGTAGCTTTCGCATTAATGACTCCGCATTAGTATTTAACATCAAACGAACACGTGATTGTACCGTCTTAGAATCATGGAAAAAAAAAAAGAAATTAAAAACCCTTCAAAGACGGTCTCCACTAATGACCTTCTTTGAATGCAGCCCTTCTAAGACAGTTCCCAAGTGAACCGTCTTAGAATCTTGAAAAATAAAATAAAAAAAGAAATTAAAAACCTTTCAAAGACGGTCTTTTCTAATGACAGTCTTTGAAGGTAGCCATTCTAAGACGGTTCCAAAGTTAACCGTCTTAGAATTCTTAAAAAAATAAAAAAAGAAATTAAAAACCCTTCAAAAATGGTCTTCTCCAATAACTGTCTTTGAAGGCATCCCTTCTAAGACGGTTCCAATCTGAACCGTCTTAGAATCCTGAAAAAAAAATTAAAAAAGAAATTAAAAACCCTTCAAAGACGGTCTTCTCCAATAACCGTCTTTGAAGGCAGCCCTTCTAAGACGATTCCAATCTGAACCGTCTTAGAATCCTGAAAAAAAAAATAAAAAAAGAAATTAAAACCCCTTCAAAGACAGTCTTCTCCAATAACCGTCTTTGAAGGCAGCCCTTCTAAGACGATTCCAATCTAAACCGTCTTAGAATCCTGAAAAAAATAAAATAAGAAATTAAAAACCCTTCAAAGACGGTTTATTAACCGTCTTAGAAAGGCGGAGCTTTCAAAGACGTCGGTATACAGGTCGGGTGCAAAACCGTCTTGGAAGGGCTTTTGGAACCGTCTTTGAAAGCCATTTGTGTAGTAGTGAGAGAATATAGAAACTACCCCATATTGTTGTAATGCTAAGAGGATCAATGTACTGAATCTTGTCAGAAGAACACCAATTTTGTAATGCTTAGAGCTATTCACATTTTCTTCTACTTCTTTATTTTTTTGCTATTTAATTTTGTTTTTCTAAACCCCCTTCTTAGGTTTCTTATACTTTATTTTATATATACAACTTGTTTTTTTTTATAACTTTCATTTTAAGAAATTTATAACTCATAATTTCTTACTTACACAATGGAGCACAGATAGAGCAAGAAGAAATTACAAACATAGCAGGTAATTATACATTGAACAAACTCAAAATCCGTTTTCATAACAAAAAATTTGAAGGAAATAAATAGTGGCATCAGTCTCACCCTTTCGCAAATATGCTTTTGAGTGAGAAGGATTCAACTCAATCGTCTTGTTTGCATTAGCAATAATCTATGGGGAGAAAAAAGGAAAGCAAAATATATGATATATTAAACAAAATTACTAAAAAGTAATTAATGGTCATATAAATGGTTTTACCCTATTTAGAATGAATATTGTCCTTTAGGCTAGGTATTTGAACAAAAGAACCAACTTGTACACCAATCCAAAGTCATTTTCCTCTCATCAGTTTTGCAAAAAAAAAATGATAATAAGATAGCCATTGGAATCCCGCATAGGTAAAATGCTCCTATATTGATGTAAAAACCCCTATATGTTGCAGTGCAAGGGGGGCCAAAAAAGTCTTACATGTTAAAAAGGAAAAAAAATGAGCAAAAAAACCAAAAAAATACAAATTAAATAAAAAATTACGAATTTGGTGCCGTTTCGAAACTATTTACCAATCTGGGGCAATTGGTCACGCACAGAACCAGGCGTGACTAGGGGGGTAGTCACGCCTGGTTCTGGGCGTGACCAGTCATGCCCAGTTCTGGGCATGACCAGTGTCTATATAAGCCCCCAGGATTGCACTATTCACTCACTTCTCAGCTTTTGGCTTCTCTCTAAAAGCTTCTCTCTGCCTTTTCTCTAAAAAGTTCTCTGACTTCTCTCTAGAAGTGCTCTGGGTTCTCTCTAAAATTTCAGAGGCATCATCTTTCTTCGGTTTTCAGCAACAAAGCTCTGCGAACAAGTAAGTTAATTTGTTTTTTAATTCTGAATGATATTTAATTTATTATTTTGTTGATTTAAGTAAGTTAATTTATTGATTATTAGTTATATTTAATATGTTATGTTGTTGATTTTTTAAATTGTTAGAGGCACATGATTTATTTTATGTTGTAGAAAACTGTTAGATGGTAGGTGATATGATTTGCACTAGTTTAGGGTTATGATTTAGTATTAAGAGTTAGATTTTATGGTTAAGATATTGATTTAGTGTTAGGTTTAGAGTTAGATTTTAATCCCTTAACCCTAAACCCTAAACAATGAATCTTAACCCTAAACCCTAACCCGAAACCCTAAACCCTAAACTGAAGGATTTAAATTAATTTTGGAAAAATGAAAAATAAATCCCAAAAAACGTAAATTGTTGTACGTAACCAGTAAATGGTAACTTTATTTAATCTTGAAGTAGATTGTCATTAAATTTTAATAATTTTAGGATTAGAAGATTATAGAAAATCGGTAACCCTAAAGAATAGTGTTTAGAATGGTTGGCAAAAAGGGCGGCAAGCAGGTCTTTCCCTAACCCTAACGAGGACAAAACTAGCTATCTTCTCTAAGGCGCATTTCTGTCCATATAAGAGTCTATTCTAGCAAACAAAGGGAGACCCAAGCAGCTTTTTTGTCCTAACAACAGGGGATTCATTCGTGAAAGCAGTTCTGGCATATGCCTCTTCCTAGTCTCTTAGTTATCCAATAAAGGTATCAAACGAGAACGAGCAGAGGACGTGCTTGTACGGTTCAAAGAAGGGTATGATCAACTCGTTGATTGTTGGGAACTTTCAAAATATAGCTGCTACACCAAAACTAGGAGCAAAGAACCAATAGAAAGCGGCTTCATTTGGTGTGCATATCAGGAATCTCCGAGTCTTTATACTTGCAATGAAAATGACATGTGGGTATGGGATAATCCCAATTTTGATGATGAATTAGAACCCTTTGGTCGCTGCTTGAGAGTCTCAGAGTTGGTGGGTATGGAGTGTATACAACAGTACTCGTCACATCGTGTTCTTATGCAATTCTGAATGGATCACGATATTCCTGGTATGCTAGCACATTACAATGAGAATCCTTGGATAAGTTATAGTCAGCCAGTGATGGATACAAATTTGTATAAGAACACGATGTGACGAGTACAAATTTGTATCCATTACTGACTAACTATAACTTATCCAAGGATTCTCATTGTAATGTGCTAGCATACCAGGAATATCGTGATCCATTCGGAATTGCATAAGAACACGATGTGACGAGTACTGTTGTATACACTCCATACCCACCAACTCTGAGACTCTCAAGCAGCGACCAAAGGGTTCTAATTCATCATCAAAATTGGGATTATCCCATACCCACATGTCATTTTCATTGCAAGTATAAAGACTCGGAGATTCCTGATATGCACACCAAATGAAGCCGCTTTCTAAACCATTCTAAACACTACTCCCTAGGGTTAGCGATTTTCTATAATCTTCTAATCCTAAAATTATTAAAATTTAATGACAATCTACATCAGGATCAAATAAAGTTACCATTTACTGGTTACGTACAACAATTTACGTTTTTGGGATTTATTTTTCATTTTTCCAAAATTAATTTAAATCCTTCAGTTTAGGTGAATTATTTAACAACCGTGTCTGCTGATTACAATTCATTGATTTATTAACTATAAAATAGTCTCATAGATGGCTGATTCATCATCTTCGGCATCTTCGCGGTCTGGATCGGATGACGAGGGTCAGACATTGGATCCGACGACCCACGTTGTGCCTACCCATATAAATGAGGGGTTTTGCGGAGGCGTATCCAGAGATGTCACGTTTCACAGGTTGTGTGGAACGGTGACAAAGATCGTGTGTTAAAGACGCGGCGTGGCAAGATATCAGGGGGCCCAAACTGTGACGATATTCCTGCAATCGTTTTGGTCATGTTAGGCCAGGCAGGATTCTTACATGTCACACGCATGCGACATATTCAGGTATAAATTTTGTAATTGGATAAGTATACATGCAAATTAATTCCTATAAATGTATTTTATTTATATGTTTTTTAAACTTTACTTCAGATCGATCCTCCACTTATCAGTGCTTTGGTTGAGCGGTGGAGACCTGAGACACATACCTTTCACACGCCGTGGCTGGTATATTAGGTTTAGGCAGTGAGGGTCAAGTCGTCACCGGAACTACGTCTGACGACTGGCCCAACATCATCGAGGAGGTATTTGGTCATCATCCTCTGGAGTCTGAGGTTAGAGGAGGATTACTGCGACTGTCCTACTTTGATAGGAATTACGCGCGGTGGGACGAGGTGGGAGGGGAATTGGTCGAAGTCGTAAGGTTTTCGAAGGCTCACATCACGCGCATTATTGGAGGATGGCTTCTATGCGACAGATCCGGCGGAAGCACTATCGGTTGTCGCTATGTCCCTTTGCTAGCAGGGGACATGACTGATATAGCTAGGTATAGCTGGGGATATGCGGTCCTTGCACATTTGTTCAGACAAATGTGCGAGTACAGATCCGGATAGGAGTGACATCGGTGGGTGTCACGTGCTACTGCAGATATGGGCGTGGCTCAGATTTCCACCCATTGCTCCAGCTATACCTCAGCCTACTCATCAGGAGTGGCATTACGGCCACAAGTATGCGTTCTTATTTTCTTTTATTAATGTCATTTATTTAAAATTTAGGTTTAATGCTTTAGAGAAGTATGTTCCACACAACCTTCCGTGGTATCGGGTTACGTTAGATTCGCTTGCTCGGGATGAGGTACGTGATGTTATTTGCTTAAGTTTTGGATAATTTGCATTTGTTGTAATCATTGTTCTTTTGTAATTGTGTGTTTAACTGTTTTGTTCAGGTCGTATGGCAGCCGTATGCAGGGTATCATTTCCTTGGTGCTACTGAGCATGAGCGACTGTTGTGGATGGCAACTACGCCAGTGATATGCTTC
>PYAF01001769.1:143281-180964 GCA_007407185.1 Glycine tomentella
ACCTCAGCACCTTCAAAAACAAATGTGGTAGAATAAATATAGCATGCACACAAAAATATTAAAACATACAAATATACAAAGTTTACATGACTTCATAATTAATTTTACTAATGTTACATACCTTCAACAGGATGTTCTGATTGTGAACATCCTACGTCGGGATGATGATGCATTCCAGACGACCCCACATCAGTGTCTGTTTGGAATCCAGTTGCATCAACACCAGCATCGTCATCATTATCCGACGCACTAGCATCCTCTTCAAGAAGACGATCCTCAATTGCAATGTTTTCATCATCGTCATCCTTTTCATCGTCATCCATAACCCAAGTTGGGTCATGTGAATCTTCTTCAGACACGTTCACAACTGGATCAGCATATGACAATGTAGGCTTTGCAGCATTTACAGGAACTCACATAATGGGTAACATAGCAGCAACCACACCAAAGTCCACGTATAGCTCTATAAAATCTCTCCTTGCCAGTTTCAAAAATTCTTCAATTAGCAATTGTAGGTCTTCATCGTCCACAACTTGAAAACCCATGTAATGTTCACGCTGCCATAATCTCCCTGTAATCTGTAAGATACTTTGGTTGTCTTGCAGAGCTAATTTTTGTCGAATCTTCTGATGTAAATCACCCATTGTCGAGCTCCGCTTCAAAAGTGTCTGACGTTTCTCCCCTTCAAAAACAACACCTTCTCTCCCTTCAAATATCCTTCCACTATAATATAACACAACACGCACAAACTCGTCACCACTTGAACTCATTTCTTCCACTCAACAAAAACAAACACTTCTTCGCAGAGCTTCGCTGTACACATAAATTTCAAAAAACTGTGTTAGAATATCTTCTTAAACCTTAAACCCTAGCCCTAAGGCGTATAAATCCTAATCCCTAAACCCTAAACACTAAACCCTAACCCATTAAACCATCAATCCTAAATCCTAATCCATAAACCCTAGTCTATTAACCCTAATATGTGAACCCTACTCTGTCAACCCTAACCCCTACACTCCAAACACTAAACAGTAAATCGTAAAACCTAAACGTGTACACTAAACCCTAACCAGTCTACCCTAACCTAAACTAAGCTATACACCATAAGAAACATTTTCGACAACACTAAACCCTAAACACTGACAATTTCATAATACAATATATTAACTAATATACACAATTAATCAAATAACTTACTTGTTGGCAGAGCTTCGCTGCAAAATCACTCACACTACACTTCTGCAACTCGATTCAACAATGCGCAACACTGAGAAATGAGGGAAAACTTGACCAAATTCGTAATTTTTTATTTAATTTGTATTTTTTTGGTTTTTTTTGCCAAAAAAAATGAACCAAACTTACCAAATGGATAAAATAGAAGCTTCAAGTTGTGGATTGAGTAACAACCTAGACATCAAGTGGAGTTGAGCTTTTGCTTGCATATGAATCTGCTCCCTTCACTATATTATATTGACAACAATTCAATCCGCAAGATAATCCGTAAAATGACAAAACAAAAGCAAATCTAAGAAACACCTCACTACATTAAGCAAATACTAGCTAGCAGAAGAAGCAGATTAGAAAATAAATGGTTCAAGAAGTAATACCAATTCTACAGAACTACAATTTGCCAATAAAAAGGTAAAAATAACATATGCACGTATTCAAATTAAGGATATGCATTGACTTACCATAGTTGAGATGAAGATCAAAGACATTATTATTCCAAGAGTACAACATTTCTGCTTCAATGCTTTAGACATACTTGAGTTTGAGAGAACCAAAACCCAATGGAGCAAAATTTACCTGAAAATGAAAACAAATATAGAAATTTTATTGTCTCTAAACAGAAGCTCCTGGATAACCATAAACATGTAACAAAGTGAGTGACGGGTGTCCCTATTGAATGTATAATACCATTTCAAATGCCTTGTAAAAAAACCCCCACTCTAGGAAAACCCGACAAGTTAGCAGCATCACCCACCATCTTCCCTACCACCAACCTTAACCAACAAAGACTTTCAAGCACCAACAAGGATTGGAGTACCATGCATCAAATTTAACCCAATCAAGTTACCAAATGCATAAATTCCACCCAACAGTTAAAGCATACATAGCACAAACTATGTATAATACGAAAATGAGTTTAGGAATCTATTATGCAAACCAATAGTGAAAAATGAAAATACCTTGACAATGCTGCATAATTCATTTTTTCCTTTTCAATCAATAAAACCATTTTCTACACTATTAAATAGAATTTCATTGTCTCATTAAATGGGTAGAGTTTAAATCAGCGAAAGACATGCACATGAATTACCAATCTATTGTTTCTAGTCCCATCTTCTTTATGTTTTGTTGGTGATAAACTTGTCTCACACTACTACAAATATACCTTTTTACTACAGGGCTTCTACGACGGTTATGCCAAAATCGTCTTCGTAGGCTAGGCGGTGACGACGGTTTTTGGGCAAACGTCCTTGAAAGGACAAAATGAAGACAATTTCTAAGTAGACCGCCGTCGTTTTATATGCTTCATAGACGGTTATCTAAAACTGTCTTTGTTGTTTGTTGTCCCATTTTTCAATTTAGGTTTTAAAGGTTGTGCCTTCTCGACATTTTTGCACACCATCATCTTCCCCAGCCTTGTTTCGACCACACCCTACTTCAAATCACTTTCGAAGAGCCCAACAAAGCATTCTTCAGACTTCAAATACCCCAGGTGTGTCCCTAGAATTTGTTCCATTCATCTTCTTTGGTTTTGATTCCAATTCACTGGGGGTAAGAATTCGATACAGTGTTTTCGTAGTTGTGTAGTGGAATTTTGGGGGTATCTAGTCTCTTTGTTTTGCTTCATTTTCATGTTTTTTCATTTGTTGCGTTACTTCACTCCATATCACATCGCATTGCATTTCCCTAACTCCTCTTCCCTCCTATGCTTGCTACGCTGGTTTTGCTACCAACTGTGTTTCTCTTTCTTACTCTTTTTTATTTTAAATTCAGTTTGTTTATTCAATCAATTTGATCTGTGCAACATCGTGTGTGATGTTGTATCAATTTGCATGCCTATTCCTGTGACTATGACTATGAATTGCTTTCATCTTTTCTTTATGTGTTTTCATCATTGGTTTATGCATTCCATTTTTATGTGTGTGTGTGAGAGAGAGAGAGAGCACTATATTCAATGAGCACCCTTATCTTTACAAATAGGTGAATTCATGAGTGTTAGAATGAAAAATGATTATGAATATGAGGAAGCTATGCTCATGCTCTGTACTTTAGTTTAGCTTATGATAAACTTGTTAATTGTTAATTTGTTAGTTTTTGTTAGCAGTAGGATCTAATCCATGGCCTTTCCCTCATTTATTTCTTTCTTAACCATCCAACCAACCTTATATCTCCAGAGTCATGGTCATAGGTATGTTGCAAAAATGAAAAATCAGGGTTGAGAATTTCACTCTGTATTGGAGGTTTATTGGACTGTCATGTGTCATTTGTAGAGTACGTATTATGTAATTTGAGAGAAAGTTAACAATGCTAATGATTGTATAATGATCACAAGAGGTGGTTCTTCGTTGCAAGTTTATCTTCTGGTACTTAAGAGCTTGAAACCTCTTCACAGTTTCATTTTCATTTCTCTAACTGGATCAAACAACATAGGCTAAGGTAGAGGATAAATTTAACTTGATTATCTGTTTCTTTTGCTACTGCAAATGAAAATAAATACCTGACTAACTTATCGATCAAACAAAACTGGTTTTGAATATGGGAGAGAGAGACATAGAGAAAATGGTTGTGACTTCATTCTGGACCTAAATCACTATGAACTATGAATCAAACAAGACTTCCTTTTTAAGTAACTTTTTATATTACAGACTAGAGTATTTTTTCCTTTCACAGATATGAAGATTGATGACAAAAAGTCTGGTTTCGGTACGAACAACAAAAATCAAGTTGAGTAGTATTTTGCTGGTAAGTTATCATGGGAAAAAAATGTTGGGTTCAAGAATTTATAAATTTCCTGAAAACTGATATTTTATCTTTTTAATCGACAATGAAGGTAAATAATGGAAGGACATCCTACTTTCTCCATTGAAAGATCAAAGCAACTCAATAACATGGGGATGCCTGGAGCACTTTCTTCATCCTTTTCAATCCTTCCAATACCCCCAGAAGAGATGTTTCCCAAGCTGCCTGAATCACAATTGGATTTTGTAGAACAAGAGCTTATGACAAGACCTTTTACTCATTCAAGTTATTTAAATTCTGGTGGAGTAGTTGGGCATATTTTTTGGTCTTCCCCTGGATATTCAACTGATCTTCATCACTCATCTTTTTCACCTGATGAAAAACACTATACTAATGCTCATTTGATTTCACAATCACCAACTAACATCACCTAGTTTCCATTATCATATTCTTCAAATGTTGGACCACCAACTTCAGCAACACCAAGCCATTATTCCAAAGAAAGCAGTGTTTCCTGGCACATATATTCCCTGCTAAGCTTTCTAGATTTTCCTGAAAATGGCTCTATTGATAATAGTCGGGTAGAAAGTTGTGCCTGCCCTATAATGGCATCTGAGGAGTATTCTAAGCAAAATGATTGGCAGGAGTGGGCTGAGAGGCTAATTAGTGATGATGACACTTTGACTACTAATTGGAATGACGTTCTTGCTGACAAGATTCAAGATCTTGAGCCAAAGGTGAAGTTTTTCATGACTTAAATCAATATCAGCTTTTAGAGGAAACTGATGAGTAATTATTTAAGAAATGTGTTAGGATCTCATTTTATTGCTTTAGGTGCCATTCTAAGTTTCAAAACCACTTTCACAGATTCCAGGACATCAATCCCAAGGTCATCAACAACTTCCTACTTCATATGGAGAAAATTGCAGTGGTTCTGCCCTCTCTTCCTCAGCAAATTTTGCTCCTGCTAAGTCACAAATGCATTGGACACCAGAACTTCATGAGGCATTTGTGGAGGCTGTCAACCAACTTGGGGGGAGTAAGAGTACGGTGATTTTTTTTTATCTGTTTGTTAAAGTCTAAGCCTTAGTTTTCTAACCTTTCTTCTCATTCCCCCCTGTTTTTCTGTCTTTTTTCTGCAGAAGCTACTCCAAAGGGCGTGCTGAAGCTCATGAAAGTTGAAGGATTAACTATATATCATGTTAAAAGCCACTTGCAGGTATGTGCACTTTGCTTTTAACTCCTTTGGTTTGTTCAGTAGCATGCGTTTTTACTGAAACAGATTTGGCTTGAAATGAAGAAATACAGGACAGCTAGATATAGACCGGAGTCATCTGAAGATACATAAGACATGCCTCATATAATATGTAGTACGTACCAACATGCACGAATTATAAATACCTGTTTTGTTTGAGTTAGTATTCCTTTGATGCAGGTGTAAAATAAAACCAATCTTTCACTGCAAAATTTACTGTAGGAATAAAAGGTCATATCATGTATATCGTTCTCAATTGGAAACTGGTTTTTCTTTAATGTGATTTTCAAACATAAGAAAATGTTTACTAATTGATTAAATACCTATCGATGCATCATATTTTGTTTTGTTCATTCAATGGTTGTATTAATGCAAATCACCTTGAAACTGAAGCTATTGAATTGTATAAGGCGCTTAATCTCTTAAACTGGTGTTAATGGGTTTAACCCTTTGTATACAATATTTTGAGTCAGATGTAAGTTCACTTGGATCCTTTTCCTATACTACACTTGTATCCCGAGTCACTTCCTTGAAATATAGAGCCGTAATCCTCTGTGTGTAAGCTAAAATACGGTTTGTTGACTACTGTTGGTAGGAGTTATGGAGAAAAAAAAGTTCCGTTGAAGAGATGGCATCTCTAGATTTGAGAACGTAAGTATACAATTCACTGCTATTTAAAATAATTTCAGTTATGTAATATTTCCATAAATGTTGATACATCAAATAGATAGACAGCAACAACATCCTCAGATGAATTTAATTTGAATACATTGCATGGACTGTATGATATATGGAATTTAGCCCTGTTAAGTTTGTTTCTTCTGATGGCAATTATTGTTCAATATCTCACCACTTAACCGGAGAAAGGTACAATAAACTGTCAATTAAGGGGAGGTTCAACAATGAATATAAGGATTAAAATAAAAGAGAGAGAGACTTTGTTACTGTACCATTGAACACTGGGTACGACAAGGACCAAAAAATCTTATAATAAGGATCAACAAGTGATTTGTCTAGAATTTTCAATGATCTAGGATTAAGACCACAATAAGGGCAATATATGATTCCATGTAAAGATTTTTGGCAATATTTTAGACACAATAATTATTATGCTGACTTTGCTATTGCATTATTGACAGTGGTAATATTGAGATCACTGAAGCTCTACGACTACAAATGGTTAGATTTAAACGCGGTTGCATGAACAACTTGAGGTTTGAACTTCATTCCTCTAGGATTTCTTCTAACATATTAAATGAATTGTATTAGAAGGGTGGTTCAAAGGTAGTTGCGAGCTTTAATTCTATTACAATCAGTATTTCACTAGTCAAGATTGAATTGTGGTCAAAACATACATATACTTACACACACACAGAGGGTGGGTGGATCGGGGGGTGGATCTCAACTTAAATTATTCTTTTTAAATTAAAATTCCAATTACTAGCTATTGATTTTTTACCGCTAGGTTGATTCTATGGGCATTAAGCTTTGTAGGTTGATTGGACAAAGTATCAGATCAATCACTAGTTTTTCAATCAAACTAGCTGGTTTGGTTTGGTTTTTCAACCATGGTTGCAATTGCCATGATTATAGAAATTCATGTTTTACTTGTAATTGAAGTCAACTACAAATGAAGTTTGTGTCTTTCTAAGTTGGAAAAAGAAATTTAAGGGATGTAACGCTTCTCCGTAGAAAGAATTTATATTGTTTATCATTCATCTTGCTCTTTGCATTTTTTATATAGGAAAATGTTAGTAATTTATATTGTTTATCATTCATCTAAGTTTGTGTTTATCATTCAACCTCTCACACACAAAGTGCATTCCAATTTCATTCAACCAAAAGTTCTTACAATCTGTTGTGATGTGGTTTATATAGACCACGAAACTACAAGCTAAATGAAATGTAAATGCATCCTAAATGAAATCCAAATGTAGCTTCCAAGACAAGCTTCTAAAATAGCTTTTAAAAACTAAAAATAGCGCTTCTACAGAAAGAACGACTTTAATCGATTATTTCGTATTAGTAATCGATTATTTTGAATCAAATAATCGATTACTAGATCTTGGTAATCGATTATTTGTTCATATCAGGCCTGGAAGCTGATTCATGAACAAAGTAATCGATTATTTCACCAAATAATCGATTATCACAGGAACACCCACTTCCCTGTAATCGATTACAAGACAAAATAATCGATTATCACAGGAACTCACACTTCCATGTAATTGATTACAAGACGGAATAATCGATTACAACAGAGCTATTTACAAATCTAACATTTATGCAAAGTATTTAATCGATTACAGGCTACTCGTAACCGATTACAACAGATAAGTTCAATATTTTGTAGCCTTCTTCATGATTCTCCAAGAGATATAAGCTGGATTGTATATGATCTTGGAGTGTTTGAGTCCTAGCCCTTGTCATTGGCCCTTTAATCACCAAAGGAAGTGCTTCCATGTGTAATTCCAAGTCTTCCTTCACTTGCCTTGGTTTTAGGATTGTATCACATGATCCCTTAGTTGTTGTTGTAGAATCTTCTGTAGTTCTTGAGGGTAGCAGGGAATTATGAAAACCCGTGCAATATTCCTATATAAATTGAATCCAGCACTATTGTAACACCCCGTAGACCTCCAGTGCGTTATCATTAATAATATCAGATTAGCGCTTAAAACATCATTTTTAAAACGTAGCGGAAGCATAGAATCATTTTTCTTGATTCATTATGTATGGAATAAAACATATATCAAACAGCACACATCCAAGACATATCTTTCACACCCCTGCTGATCTAGTTTCTCATATTATACACCATAAAGACAGATAACTAAAACGCTTAGGCAGATTTTCAAATATACAATCATTATACTCAGGAGGAATCTCATATACAAATCATAAGTAGTTCTGTACATAACATATACATCACAGTTCACACCACATCATGGTGATACAAAATCATATCAGCCCTCATCAAGGGTTTACAGAACCCTACAACCCTTATCAAGGGTACTAAACATAAATAGTACAAAATGAGCCTTCACGCTCCCTCTGCTACTATCAGCCAAGCAGAAACGTCTCTACTCGGGCCTCCTGCCCTGAGACTGCTCTCTTCGTCCAGAAGAGTCACCTGAAATCATAAATCCCCGCACGGGGTGAGATAACACATCTCAGTAAGCTCAGGGTCCATGGAGGCATCTCCTCCACCCTGGCCCACTTCCATAACACATACATCAGTTATCACAAGCAATTGGCCCACTGGCCTGGCCCTCATAACAATATAAGCATATCATACAAATATGGCGGAGCTGCCTCAACGCCTGACGGAGCTACCTCAACGCCTGTATCAGTGTGAGACCGAAACTCACACCTGTGCCATCCCATTGGGTGCTACCCCTTCGCATGGATGCACATATATGGTACTTCCGAGAATAGAAGGAGCTACCTCAACTTCTATCCCCATGGTCTATGGGAATCAATTCCCTGGGAGCTACCTCAACCATGAGCCAACCATACTATGAGGAAACCATCAACTCCTAGGGAGGTCCATATCTATCTATTGGCCAATAGATCTATCACAAACATATCACAATCAAAGCACAAATGCACACATATCATTATGAGGATGCAACTACCAATGCATGCATCATGAAATGATCACCACTCCCCCGGAGTGTGGTGTGGCACACAAGATGGGAAATCATCCCCAAGGACACTAACTTACCTGGCAAGGTATCACTCTGCAGTTCTTTCCCTGGTCTGTGGCTCCCGCCACCAACAGTCTTAATATCACGCCCTAATCAAGGCATATACTAATATCAAAACCAATCCACAGGCATTCAAACACAGAACATATTATATACAGAATTCCCCTATCCTAGGGTTCAATCATGTCTAGCCCACACTAGGCTACTCATAGACCCTTCAAGGTCCATCAGGCTGTATACAAAGCATCTGAGTCATCACAGACTCAATGTATAACACATATCTGAGCATAAGCTTTCCTCAGCCTTATAACTCAATACATCTCTGGAACGGTCTAACCTCAACACAGGCACCATTCAACTAGCCTCTCAGGCTCATACCATCATAATCAAGGCTCTAGCATATCAGAGAACCATCAACAAATGACTCTACACAAGTCACACAGGCAACCACAGAGCCAAGATTCAAAGTCATCTAAATTAGAAACTGAAAGCTAATCCTTCATCTATACATTGCTCTAAACAAGTTTCTCTACAGGACCCTGGGCTAATTCTAGCCCCAGCTCAAGTGGGTCACTATTCATGGAAACCCCTAGAATCGAAATTAAATCTGGAGAAACTTGAGCCCCTTACCTCAGTGGCAACCAGAAAGACTTTAGGACAACTTCCTCAAGCTCTGTTGTCCTTCCCAAGCCGTGGGTCCTCGCCACTCTCAAGTTCTTTGAGCTTTTCCTTGAGAATCCAATTCTCACTCACAAGGGGTTTTCAAGAGAGCAATTGAAGGATTGAAGCTTTCAAAGGTTTCTCTCAAGTTTAAAGGTCATGGGGAGGTGTTTAGGCCAATATATAAGGTCCTAGAAAGCTTGGGGCACTCTCTAATGGAGGCTGGGGTCGTGGGGAAGAAGAAGGAGTTGATTTCCTTCAAAAATCGCGTTTTGACCCTTATATACTCAGTCTGCCCGAGCTCTGGCACGATCCGCGACAACTCCGGCGCTACCCGCGCCGCAAAGGCGGTGGGTCTGGCGCTCCCAGCGCCACTCCCGCGCCTCCAGCGCTAGCTTCTAGAACCTGTGGCGTTATCTGCGCCAACCTTGGCGCTGGCCGCGTGGAAAACCATAGAAAATGAGTTTTCCAGGCCACTTCTTGTGCCAACCGCGCTGCCTCTGGCGCAACTCGCGCTAGCTGGAATTGACGCCCCAGGCGTCAACTTCCAGAGAACCTGGCGCTCGCAGCGCCATCTTGACGCTCCTGGTGCCACATTCCAGTGGGTCTGGCGCTACCAGCGCCAGCCCTGGCGCCATCCACGCCACACCCTTAACAGGGTTTTCTGTTGAGAGATTCCGGCGCTGACCGCGCGGGATCTGGCACCAACCGCGCCACATTGAGAGTCCTTACAACTATGGTTTCTTTTCTTTAAGCTTTGGCATATTGTATGTGTGCCCTTATTTGCTTGATTTTTATTTTTATTTTTTCTGCATCATTAGTTGGTACTGGAAACTATCCTTTTCAGATGTGTATAGTTTATGTTAGCACATCATGAAAGGAAAATAAATGAACCTCTTTTCATGATAGCTACCACGTACCCCCAAAATTACCTTTGATTAACCCTTTGTTTCTGGCGAGTGCCACACCACTATTGTTGTTTCGTTTTCCTCATCAACATCACTTCAATGAGCCATTTTTTGGGTCCAGAGTGGGAGACCCTTCAATAATTAATACCTTTGTAATCAAAGATTTGAGAATCTTCCATCAGTCTCTATGATTATCATGCAGTTATTCAATGTTGTTCTTTGAGCAACAATGTTATGATATATGAGTCTTATGTTACATTAAGTTACAAATATATAATTCCAAATTAAAGAGGAGTTTTAAGTGTGATTCAATCCCGATCAATGATTAATCTCATAATCAGTCCAACTGATTGAAGTTTGTAAGGATACTTGGAATATCATTGAAGAGCTTAAGACCCTAATTAAACTAAGGCATAACAAGCACAACATATATATCCTTTAAGAACGAATATACATTGTGGTCGAGTCTGTCAACTAGACACATGTTTTTATTCATAGTAACTCCATTGCATGTTTAGTTTAATACCTAAACCACCTTGGCTCATGTCAGACCATACCTGTCAAAACACTTTGATGATGAGATCATGATACTCATCTGCATTCAAAGTCATATAAGATGCCAAAAGAAGTTCCATTTATTTTGGCCTGCTAATCCAATTCTCTGTCATCATCTTAATCATTGAATCTTTTAAATGTTGCTTTGGATCCAATGAAGAGTTGATCATAGCAAAGCTCTCTAATCCTGGTGTTTTTGTTTCCTGTATAATTTCCTCCCTTTGTTAATCTTTAGTTTTGCTTTCTTCATGTCTTCTAAGACCCTTTAGTTTGCAGATTTGAACCTTGGAAACGATCCTTGGAGAATGTATTTTGACCCTAGAGCTTGGCTTTTGTTTCCTCCTCTTAAGTTGTCTGGTGGGAGAAAGATGATGTGGTTGCTTCTGCCTGTTAGTCTTTACCTTATACTCCTCAGAGTGTTTCAAGTTCTGCCTCTCAAAACTCATTTTCTTGTGAGATGGCCTCTCAATTTTCCCAATGTCTTTTATAATATTTACAACTGTAGAATTCTTTGAAACCGCTGATGAGGAACAACCATGTGTTGTTGGGGTGCAAATTGTTCTACGTAATTCAGATTGCAACATATGTTTTTCCACTGTTTTACTGCATCAAAACTCAACTTCCTCTACTTCTCTTCGTAATGTCAAGAGTTGCTCTTGAAAAGCTTTCTTTGCTTTCCTTTCAAATCTACTCCTTAAGTTTTCGTATTCCTTTTCTCTATTGTACTCATCCATCTCCTTTGAAACTTTCGCATCATTCAACAACTTCCTTTCTTCTCCAAGACCAATATTATGCTTCTCCTTTAACTTGATTGTGCCTTCTCTCTTTCCATGTTTCTTAGCATCCCTTCTAACACCAAGGCAACTTGTGGTTGACGAGGGAATGACATTATCATCGATATCTTCATTCTTCTTATCCATATAACTCTCTTCAATAAATGGTTGTTTACAGAAATCACCATACTCACAATAATATTGTGGTGAACCGCTCTATTCAGTCCTGTGATTCAATTTTCCAACACCTGGCTCGGACTTGATTCTCATGTGTTTCAACATGAACAACCAAGAGAAAGGATATGCATGAGAAATACAAAGAAGAGCTAGAAGAAGTAACTGAAGAGTGTTTTGTTCCTCTCCACTTCATCATTTGATTTTTTGGAATGTGATTATTCTCCTTTTGATTTCGTTAAGGTTTTTACTATAGTTTGTAGAAGATAGAAATAAATAGAAAGGAAAAAAACTCAAAGTGGAAGATAATGTTTCGTAGTGCAATAACTCGTGAGTGATAGTAGTGGGAAAGTTAGGTTGTTAAACAAGAATGTGGGTTTCCTATTGTTTTCTGCTGCAGTTTTTCAAAAGACACAACCACATGTTTTCTTGTGAAAATTTACCAACTTTTTGTAATTTTTTGTTTGTACTTGCAGGGGGGGAGGCCACCGGGTTTAAGGTCAAAGGAATGAATAATGCTTAACCATTGATTAAAGAAGAGGTTAGAGGACAAAGATAAATGTTATAATGTTTTTTTACAAACTCTTTAAATATAATGTTTTTATTAATTGAAATTTATTAAAAATAATAAAATTGTATATGTCAAATGTTTTTATTATGTAGATTAGTTAAAAAAGAAATACTTTGTGTCTCAAATTTAGTCTATTCAAACAGCCTACTCATGAGACCTTACAAATATGTGTTTATTATATTTTAATCAACCATTTAGCTGATATATGTTTTGTACTCAGCATCTGCACCTGGAGTTGCTGCAGCATTTAGAGGTCCAGTTGGTGGTGTATTGTTTGCTCTGGAAGAGGTTACATCTTGGTAAGGGTTTAATTCAACTTTTCCCTCTCCTTCTACTTATACTTATACATAGGACAAACACACATACACACACACACACAAACACTGCTAGCTATAGTGTGGAGGCTTTGGCACATTTTTTGACATCCTTTTCAAAGCATAAAGGTGGCTTCAGGCTAGGAAGGGACACTGCCAGTGTAAGCAGACACATACCCTGCCATCAAAGATCAAACAACCCCATCGAGTTAATTTGACAGTTTCAAGAGTATGCATAACCATCATTTTGTTGTCCAAAAACTTATCCTGTGTATTAAAAAAAGTCTTACTTTGTGGGTCTAACTCTATGTTTAATGTCTCAATCTAGATAATTATATTTCCCTTAAGTCAAATCCAGTCCTTTGGGTTGTTGTACCTGACTTTGGCTTTTTTTTCTCCCCCTTTTGTCTATCAAATGCTCTTCACCCTTTTCTCTCTAATATGCATTTTTCTTATTCTTCTTCTTCCTGTCTCAGATCCTAGGGGCTTTCACCTACTACTGAAACTTAGATTCTCTTGCTTCTGGACTTATTATCATCTGCCCTCATGCCTGGTCTTGTCAATTACTGTGGTAAACTTCATGACATTTTCTTTTATTTTTTATACATTTGATTGATATCTATTCTTGAATTTCAATTTCTGATTGCTCTCTTGGTTTGCATGTATTGATTGAATTTATATATAGGCTTTGAGGTTTGTCATATGAGTGAAGGAAAATACCTAAAACAAAAAAATAAGTATTTTTTCAGTGGATATGGTTTTGTGGGATGGTTAGGAACCATTTTCTTAGAGCTTCATTTGATCTACTGCTCATAAGGTTGATTTGGATTTTTTCATTTGTTTTGGACAGAGTAGAACCCTCTTTTTTTTATATAGTGCCTCATTGCATTTGGAAGAAACGGAAGTAAAGTTCTTTGGCTGAAACCTCAATGCTTTGTATTGAATTCATTAATAATAATGACACTCTTAAGAATAAAATTTCTTTTATTAAGTTATTGTTTTCCCTCATTCTGTAAATCTATATTTATAGAAGTTATTGACACTTGAATCATTGATGTGGTTGACAGAGAGTCTGAGCAAACCATAAATTGTTTCACCTTACTTATGTTCCCATGAACTTAATCCACCCAATAACGTGACACATCATTCACAATTAGATACCATGTATATTCGTCATTTGCAACAATTACTAAATGAAAAGAAAGGTCATAATCAATTATCAATATTATACTTTTGTCTTATTGGATCATAACCAATCATTAGTGTTACATTGCTGATTTATTAAACCTTGGTCAATCATTGTACTACAACTAATTCGGCTTTGATAAATCATTAGTCGCTAACGGTGTTATAAAAATTGATCTGTAACGACACGTCTCGTCGCTACGATATCACTACTTTAAATGTGTAATCTCAACTTTTAATGAAAACTCTATTAATTTGATTATGAAAATGGTAGTAAATTTTTTGCAATACTACACTCACCAGACATCGCACAAATATATAAATAAATAAATATACAGATATCTATAAATTGAACCACATATGTCATTCACATGTTAGAACTTAGTTTAGTTTTTACATGTATTTAAGTATGAAATTTACATACCCAACCAAAAAGTATTTAAGGAACCAACTAAGAAAGAGTTAATAACAAAATACAACTCTCTCCCAAAATGAATTACAACGTTATCACGTCGACTTGGTAGCTCCAACAAAAAGGATCTCTCTCCAATGTCACCTATTGCTTCTCATCTGCTCCCACGAACAAAAGTTCACGATCATCATAGGTACCAACCACACGGTACAAAATTACAAGGGTGAGTTTATTATACAAAATCAACAAGCACTAGATAACAATAATTAGAAAGAAAAAAGAATAACAACACCACTACAAAATTAAGCTTTTATGACGTTGATTTAACGTCAGTTAACAGAAAACCGTCTTTGAATGTCCCATATTAAGACGATTCAATAACCGACGTCGAAAGTCTTACCTTTCAACGATGCTAGCTACAAAGACGGTTGGAGAATTGACGTCAAATGCGTTGTAGAACCGATGTAGAAAGCCTGTTTTGTAGTAGTGCAACTACAATCATTCTCAATAATCAATCAGTCCAACACACACTCAACAAACTAGTCATCCATTTATTTTCAATTCAAATCAATTATGCTCAAAATGATGCATGTACCTGACTCCACTCTCACCATGCAATGTGGTACCATCGAAAATCGCCTCTCACTTAGGAAAATGATTAAGTAGTTTGTTGGGGTCATCCTGTCGTGCACTGGCCATTCCCCGCCCCCCCTTGGTGATCAACTAGAGTCTCAAGGAAATTCCAAATCGAGTGACATGACCCCTAGTACCTGCAGTTTTACCCTCATAAAAACCACAGGTACACACTACCTTCATTCTATTTTCATGCAATTATGAAGTATGAAACATAGGCTCATCAATGAACTAACCATGGATAGAGACCGGAATCCTAAGCAATCCCTCTCTGCTCCAGGAATGCTTAAAATTCGTAAACTCTTCCACACAAGGATATCCAATAAGTCATGCATCCCCCATGTACATACACCACATACAAACATGGGCTCATTAATGCACCAACCGTGGATAAAGACCGAAATTCTAAGCAGCCCCTTTCTCTCTTTAGGAATGCTTAAAATTTGTAAACTCTTCCCCGCAGGGATATCCGATAAGTCACTGGACCCCCATGTCCTGACTGTGGATATAGACTAGAATTCTAAGCAATCTCTTTCTCTATTCAGGAATGCTTAAAATTCATAAACTCTTTCCCGGAGGGATATCCAACAGGTCCCCGCACCTCACATGTACAACATACATCCATCACGATGACATCATCAACCTCAACATCATCTCTCATCTATGTCATCATCAACATCAATATTACCTCAATCTCAATATCATCAACAACATCAATATCATTTCATTTCAATATCATCAACAACATCAACATCATTTCATTTCAACATCATCTTCATAAACATCAATATCATCACATATTAATATAATCATCAACATAATCTCATTTTAATATCATCATCAACATCACAAACCTCATTCATTCACAATGCATATTAGCATGAGACTGGTATTTTAGGAAAATTCTAAATTAAAGAGGAGGGCTACAATATACAACACAAACTCTTATGTCCATTTAAAAATTTAATGAAGAATTAAATAGGAAAACATATTATAAAATTTTGGGCAGAGTCTCCTCTGTAATTAAAACTTTTCCCAAAAATTCAATCATAACAACAACATCATTCATAGTTTTATCCATCAATAACAAATTCATCGCATCTCATTAGTTAAAAACATAATTTTTCTTGAAAACGAGCATACAACAGGAACAAACATAAGTCAATAATAAATATATCGCATCCCATTAGTTTAAAACATAGTATTTCTAGAAAATCAACACACAACAAGGACAGACATATATCTCCATAATTGGGTTCCCTGACCCCCAACTATGGTATCAAAAACTATAACCAAACAATAAACTCCCCTTACCTATCTATATTCCTCTGTTAGTTCCTTGAAACATCGTTTTGAGATCTCTCAAGTTCACGTACTTTGGTCCAAATGCAAAGGTCTATATACCAAATCGAAGATAATTTAGTATAGATTTCAAAGACAAAGCTAATATTAACATTCAGGGTCAATTACCCACTCAAATTTAAAAAGGGGCAAAAATGGTGTCTTGAAAGTCCACATCAAAAGGACATCATCATTAAATTCCGATCACACCAATGCGACCGGAGCTCAGCGAAGGTCACAAAAATGACATCTATAATATAAAAAGAAAACTTTTACAATGTCTCATTTTCAAAAGTTTTTCAAAGGAAGTGTAAAAATATCCAATAACGGTACCCAAATCATATTAACTAGGAGAAAGTAAGGAAACCATGGTTACCTCAAAGAAATCACGAAGGGAGGATTGGAGGCTCCATTCTCTACCAGATCCTCCAGTTGAGTTTTGAAGATTCCAGTCCGATTAAAGTGTTCCTCTCTGTGCGGTGGTTCAACAGTAAGAAACGACGGCTCGTGGCGATCACCGGTGGCTGTGGCTGGTGGAAGAGGAGGGGAAGGGGTTGGGTGGCTGTTTGGGGAAGAAGAAGGCTAAAATTTTTGTGTTTTTACGCTGCTGTGTATGTTTATAACAGACTTTACTCACCCAAGCCCAAATTTTGAAATTTCATTGCTTCTTTTAAAAATAAATATTTAATGCTTAAGATGTGATTTCGCTAATCCCAACGGTCAAAAGTTACATATGTGAGTTAGGAGTCTACCTTATAAATTTAAGGCGATCTAAGGGTTAACTGATTGAGCATTTTTAGTTATACATTTTTTTTATTCTTCTTAGCTTATTTGACTTCTCTTGAACTTTTATTTTATCAATCTAATTCATTTTTATTCTTAGGCAAGCAAGTGAACTTAATTGCTAATTGTTGCTTATTTTTGGATTTTTTGCTCACATGACCTATCTTCCTTGTACAAGACCGACAGAGCTTTATAGAACTCCGAATGGAGCATATGAGTAGTCCTTGGAAAGATAAGATAAGGATAAGATCTACAAGTTTGTCACACATAACTTGAGGCAAATTCTGTCATTTGGAAGGTCATTTTAGGCTTTGAAGTCAGAATTACTGCACTTGAATTTTGGACTACGAGTTTGATTTTTATTGGTGTAAATAACATAATTAATTAGAATAGATGGGCTTATTCATGGTCCATCTTTCCTTCTGACTTAGTCACTATATGCTAGTGAAATTAGTGAGTGAATTTTACACTACATTTTTAGCAAAAACAAAATTTACATTTCTTTTTTAAGTTTTCAGAATTAAAACTCTTTTTCTTATTTTCTCTCAACTCACTACTAGAAAAGTAGTTTTTTACGACGCACCTTCTAAGACGATTATCGAAAAACCGTCTTTGAATATTAGACAATGGCAATTTTGTAAATAATAAGACATTTACCACGACGGTTTTACTAGAACCGTTTTAGAAATAAGTTTACAAAGAAGGTATTGACAGAACCGCCTTTAAAATTTGTATCCATTTTTGCGTATTCTGAATTTTCAAAAACGGTTTGGGACGAAAATCGTACTGAAATTCGTAGACATGTTTATCATCTATTAATCCTCTCTGTCAATCTCTCTCTCTCCTCAAACCTTTCTTTCCAATCTCTACCACTCCCCTCTCCTCCAAGCTCTCTGTCTCCTCTGCTTACCACCACCGTGACAGTCTGATGGATATCTCCTCCAAGCTCTTTGTCTCCTCTTCACTTCCCTTTCAATTTAGCCCTTTCTTTTTCCACTCCAAACCCTAAGGTTCCTTCCTTTTCAATTTTCGCAATGTTTTGAAATCATTCTTTGAACCCTAAAAACATCTTTCACCGATTTTCGTTTTCCCTTTGCAGATTCACCGTTTAAATTTAACTAATTTGCATGATTTTTAGGTTCTTCCAAAAAGATGTCTCGCATGTATGTTGGTAACTTGGGTTCATGAGTCACCGAGAGAGATCTCAAAGATGAATTTTGTTTTACCGTAAGTACTCACTACTCTTTCTTTCTTCCAAAAGCAAAATTAAAATAAAGAAAATTCAAAGCCTCAAACCTTTTGACGAAAATTCTTAGCAATTGAGCTGACCAGGATCGAATCGATGATTTATCCGTGCTGGCAGGTTTGAGTCTCGCGAGATGCTCGCAACCTTCATTCTTCCATGCCCCTGCTCTCGGAGTCATGGCGCCTCTGCATCCAGGTCAACGCCACTCCCTTCCAGACCTTCGTGACTGAGGGTGTCGGCGCCTCCGTGTATGTGGCTTTCTCCAGCGTCCATATGCCCTGCGATTCCGACCCGAACTGGAGAAATTTGATTCCGTTGGACAGCATCGGCGGCATGCCTCTGTTTTTGTCTTGGCGGAGCAAGGAAGTGGAGGAACTCGTCATGGTTCATGCCGACATCCTCAATCTCTTCTTGTCACTTTTCAATTCTTTCCGGAACCAGGTTCGTTCTCTATTTTCAATTCGCACAAAACTTGCATGAACTTTTTTCAGTTCTTTTACACATCGTATTTAGATAACTGATATTTTAATATAAACCATTATTGCATAAATTATTAAGGTAACACATTAACAATTTAAACAACATTATCAATCAATCAGAAACTATTCTATTTGCAAAATAATTATTATAAATTATTAAACTTACCGTACATCACTCTTTATAATTACATATTTGTATCAAAAATCATTATACGGCACAGTTAATGCATGTATTATTTATTCAGACATTAATTTCAATTAAAAATAGTTTAAAAACTTGTATTCAAATTATACATTAATTCTAAATCTGTTGAGTGTCTTGTTTTTGGTATTATTTGGATGTAGTTACCTTGCATCAATTACATATGTTATCATCTTTTGAGTTTTGATGTATCCCGTATATAAAAGGTATGATAAGCCGCATACCCCAACGGCCCCCACAACATCAGCGGCCGGACACCAATGTGAGGATGTAAATTGGACTATAATCACAGTCTAGCAAACAAGAAATGGAGTTCCGTTGCCTCTTGCGAGGTGTCGAACCCGGGTCTTACCCCTGGTATCACTCCCTGTTTGCCAGCTGAGCTACGCCCACCGGCTTGATGTATCCCGTATATAAAAGGTATGATAAGCCGCATACCCCAACGGCCCCCACAACATCAGCGGCCGGACACCAATGTGAGGATGTAAATTGGACTATAATCACAGTCTAGCAAACAAGAAATGGAGTTCCGTTGCCTCTTGCGAGGTGTCGAACCCGGGTCTTACCCCTGGTATCACTCCCTGTTTGCCAGCTGAGCTACGCCCACCGGCTTGATGTATCCCGTATAGATATTATTAGTGCTAGCGTGTGTAAATTTAGCATGTGTTTCTATTCCTAAAGCAGCCAAAATATAGGAATAAGGTGATTCTATATGCTTTTATACATGTGAAGCTCAACTGAATTAATTGAAAGGATAAACTGAAGGTCTGAACTAAGGTAAGGAGAAGACAAAGATAATTGTTATAATTGAAAGGATAAACTGAAGTAGCATATTTTTATTTATCCAAGGTGATTTATCATCCATTTCACCCTTCTTTTCTTAACAGGGCTGCAGGATGCTACAAATGTCTTGTGAGGAACATGATAAAATAGCTTCCAAGAGTCAATTTATTACACACACTATAGGCAGGTATATATGCTACCTTCTGCACTTTATAACTTGTGGACTTTCTATCAACCATGTACAAACACATACTGATATGCATGCTCACTAGGTACAACTTTGCCTTTTTTTTATCATGACATTGGCAGAAAAGGATATCAAGTCCACACCTATTGATACAAAAGGCTTTCATACACTTATTCAGTTGGTATATATCTTCAATCATTTTGTTTTCATACTTACCTCGTTCCCCTCTAAAACCTTTCCTTTCATTTTCTGGTTTGCAACTAGGCATGGTATCAATGTGGTTCTTTACAACTTGTTGCAGAAGGACACCACCATCAAGAAAGTTTTGACTTGTACAGTGGATTATTCTTACATAATAGGTTTGTTGTACAAGAGGTATGGAGCTTCCATCCAAATGGCTATTTCCCAAAATATAGTATCCATTACTGTTTACTTATACTAGGAACATATAGGCATTCACTCTATTGAAATTTGAAAATAATGGAAAGTAAATGGAAATTGACTAGGAACATATGTAGCATCCTATTTTATTCAGGCATATTTTTTATTTATTTTTTTCAAATCATATTATTAGTTCTCGTTGGTTTTTCTTTTGGAATTTACATGCATGATGTATGAATTATTGTCTTTTCCTATGAGATATTGAAGCAGGAAAACCATGGCCTTGCATACAAGCTAGAGCAAAGCGAACTGCAAGAATAGTTGCAAATGCAATATGGATGTGTATAATGGTAAAATACATTTTTTTCTCTTATCCTTGATATTTGCTTCCAAGGTTCTAATTGTGTTCCCGATTGGGTATCATTTTACAAAGTTATCAGTTTGTAATGCCCAAGTGTTATATTGTAACCAATGGTTCTTTAATGAAGCTTGGTTTCTTTGTGGTCTTTCTGGTTCTCTATATGATACTAGAACGTGGGATCTTGTTATTACCCCACTGCTTACATTCTTAGGAGAAGACGATAGGAAAAAAAATTTCTAATAGAATGCAATTCCCTTATAACATTTATATATTTGGATAAGAAAGTGGACAATAATAGCATAAGATTTGTGCTGTTAATGCTATTCTAGCTTTCTGGAATCTCAAACCTACGGATTGTTTTAGATTTGATGTTTATATAGTTCATTTGTTTTTTATTTTAGGCCTTTGGTTGAATGCTTTGGGCTGTTCATTTCTGGTGAGCATGGCTTTTTTTGTTTGTCTGATTATCCTGCCTGTAATTTTTGGTAACTAATTTTTTGTCATTTTGTACAATACAAATTATTTATTTCTCAATAGGAAAGGCTTATCTACAATATATGAAACTGAATACTCTGGTTTATTAACCTATTTCAGTACAAGGGAAACCATCAAAGGTTGTTGTTGATTCATTGGCTTTATTTGGGGTCAGGTTTCATCTACTACTTTCTTTGGTTTCACTAGCTTGAATTCTCTCTTTATTGCTTTTCTTTCTAGTCATTTTGGGTATTATTCTTATTTCCTTGTCATGAGATTTTATACTTTATGGTTTGGAAATCATGAATGCCAGCACAATGCTAACTATGAAAAATTATCAAACTACCTATTGTCAATAACATAGTTAAATATCTGGCTCTGCAGTATGACAAACTGAGTACAAGTGAAAAAGTACAAAAATATACTAGGCAATTCAAGAGTGATTAGTCTCTCCCAAAGCTTAAACTAATTCCTGCCTAAACCTTCCCAAATCACATGCCCCAACTATTCCTAAGTGGGGTCTAATCCTGTACATCACAACTATTCCTCTTCCTCATATGCATTTTTATTTGCTTTTGGTTTTGGGGTCTTACACTAAGGTTAACCTTTGGTCTAGAGAGCTATACCTTGTAGGATGTGATTACACACAGATTCGCAAGTCTCACACTGCTCTTTATGATGATATTTGTGTTTTGGCCAGATGATCTATGTAATTTTTAATATCTCTCTATATTACTTCAAACTTTATATATATATATATATATATATATATATATATATATTGATAATGATTAATTAGGTGATATAATTTAGTTTTGACATTACCTGCCATGCATCTTCCTCCACGTGCACAAAAAGGAAGGCTTCTCACATTACCTTCCTCTCATATTATAAGTCATTTCCTTCAACATGCACCCCATTAATATTAATATTGTATAATTGTATATAATAATAATAATAATAATAATAATAATAATAATAATAATAATTCATTACACATTTATCTTTGACCCAAATTTGCACTTATATTTCATAGGGCAGCTCCCAACTCTTTGCTGCGCTTAGGCTTCTAACTTGGTGCACTTATATAATAACTACTATTTTTGTTTTTCCCATGTATGTTTTTTTTTAAAATTTTTACATTAATATAGAAACTATAAACTCTTGTAACAATGGGGTGTGTGAACAAAATCTTGGTTTTAAATAGAAGTCAACAAGTTTCTTGAGTTATAGTGGCTGACTAAAACTTAAATGCATGTATGATGGAGTGACAGTGATATTAAAGTTGCATGATCTAATCTAATCAACAATGAAAGTAAAACAAAGCAAAGAAAGAGAGAAGGTGTGAGGCTATGAGATGAATATGATGACTAATTAATGGCACTGACCTGATAGAGTTTCCATCAGCTTGAAGAGCATCAGGCTTCGAACCCAACTTCATAAAATGGACTTGAAAAAAAATTGAAATCTCAAGTCAAGTTGGCATTGCAGGAAACAAGGTAAAAAAAGAAAGAGAAAAGAGAGGTAGACAGGGTGGCAACTGGCTCATCATCAGGTGTGGTTGGACCCATTTTGTCCCTACTCTTTATTCTTTTTATCTGCTTTATCCTTAATCTGTGGGAATTTAAATTGACAAATGTCTCTGTTTCAAGAAAATAACTTAACTGACAGAAATACCACTGGACAAGTAAAAAACAACTGACAAATGTCTACTGTCAAACATGTTTTTTTAATCAGAAAGATTACCTTCATGATCTCAACAAGGTGATCAACTCCACTCTCACTGGGGAACAAGGGCTGGAAAATAAAAACAAATTTCATTTTTACATATATATTAAACCACGAAATCAAAGGAGCTGCCATCAACAACCACCTACCTGTCCAACCATAAGCTCAGCCAATACACAACCAACTGACCAAACGTCAATAGTTGTAGTATATTCAGTTGCTCCAAATACAAGCTCTGCTGCTCAATAATATAAGCTTGTATGTTCCACCACCCTCACTCTCGCTATTTCCAAATTTGTGGGTCAAGAAGAAAGTTTTCTCAATTAAGAAAGTGGGTAACAGAGACACAATAGGAATTACAGGAAGAACAGCTCGTAAACCATTGATACCCTTGGCTTCCGCAAGAGTTGCCTCTTTTGCACTTACATCCAACTCAGCTTTAATTTGCTCATTAAAAATTGATTCAATTCTCCTTAAATTGTTAGCATCAACAGGCTTGCCAATTCATTGCAGCATAGTGAACAATTAGTCTTTACACTCACATTATTCTAACAGCAAATTGAATAAATCTTACCATGAGAAAAGTCAAATGTCAACTTTTCAGGAAGAACAAAAGATCCTTTCTGGTCAACATGATCACCAAGCACTTCCTGCATTCAACATCGGAAATTTCAACAAACACACAGATCGGTAAGGGAAATGATAGAGTGAGGCTTCTATTCATTCAGTAGCCTTTCCAACATAGCCTTTCTCAATTTAAACATGTGCGTGCAGGTATGGTTAGGGGCTATAAGGGTACGTCTTCCATAATTAACCTACAGAAATAATGAAATATAGAAAATAAATGAGGAATACAAAGCACAAAAAGGTACAGAAAGAGAAGCAAAACAACAAGGAGGTATTTGAAGTAAAACAGGGAAGAGTGAACAAATAATCAAGGAGACTTTGGACTCGTGAAGAAATCAATTAAAGTAAAAAATTAACCTTGCATACTACTTTGTCGCCAACAGAGACATCAGTCCCATTACCAATGTGAAGGACAAATCCTTAAGACTCTTTCATATATGTGATGCATTAAGATGAAATAGATACAAAATGAGATAGAAAAAAATAATGTAAATCTATTAATCAGTCAAAGAATATGTTTCTCACCTGAGCAACAATCAAAGGCATGTTTGAGAAATGGCCATCGAAATCTGGCTTATAAACCAGATTCTCAAATAATTCATTGTACTCAGAGAGGTTTCCAAGTTGTGATATTTTAACCCAGGTTTCAGCCTCTGCCAGAACTGCACCCTGGTTGTTGCACCACAAATTGAGCTTGCCATCACTTTGATTTGTCCCAAGCCTAACTGCACTAGGATACCAGAGTCAAGGTCTCTTCCAAGCCAGATTTCAAGTTGGAGAACACTAAATTGAGGTACAAGTCCTTCAGAGTTTGGTGAGGAAGATTATTGTAAAAGAACACCAAGTGCATGAGATTTGGACACTGCCTATCCAAATTTGAAAGGGTCAAAACCCTCTAAGGTTGCACAAGCTTTGGATGCACAGACACAATCCTTGAAATGGAAACCATGTTTCTTGGACCATTATCATGTGGTGCAGCCATGATTAAATGAAAAAAAAACTTGGATAATATTGGATAACTGGTGAGATACATTGAAAGCAAAGGGTTACATTTATAGAGGGTTACCCCACCACCTAATGGTTCTCCCCTTATAATCATTGCTTTATCAAAGTGTACCATTTATTTCCCATATCACTCTCCCCTAATTCTCTTTTCCTTAGTTCAGTCCGTCCAAACAAAGTGAAAGTGCTTTGCAGTGAGTTCTAGAAGCCTGACTGGTAATTGAAAATTTCTAGACAAATTTGATATATTTCAAGATTATTTGTTTTCTACATGTTCAAGTCCTAAGTTAAACTTATGCAAAGTATGATATAAAAGTTTCTCTCTTTGATATTAGAGAGACTTGGGTTACCAACTTTTTTTGTGTTGAAAATGGTCTTTAGAATTTGTGCTAGCTAGAACATCATTACAAATGTTACCCTAGTCTAAAGCTGGACCTCATACTAGGTTTGCTATATGGGGTGTTATTGCCCTTTTGATCCAAGATGATGAGGGTAGTCTACTAGTCTTCAGGTCTTTATTAAGATCTAATTCCAGTTCTAAGGTGAAGAGTGATGCCTGTGATGATTGGGAAATGAAGGGCCAAGAAGTGTGGCCTTGGTGGATTGTGAAGGGGTTTTGAATATCTTACATGCTTTCTGTTCCTTTTGCATGAGTTTTTCCACCATATGTTGTTGTTTCCATCAATGGTTCCACCTCCATAAACAAATAGTTTCTTATTATCGTCATATACAAGCCAGTGTCTGCTGTCATCTTTGTAATCTGATCATCTGATGCATCAAGGGTTCCAGAAATCTGTCAATTAATGGCCAAATTGGTGGTTGTTAGCATATAAGTCAACTAATCACTATAGCATAATTTTCAGTGTTAAGTAACCTGGACTTCAACTTACAGGTCAATTACATACAATGTCTTAATCCAATAAGAAGCTTCTAGTCAAATGTGATTAATAAGTACATGGTTAAATTGAATTCAACAAACTGCTAGCAGCCTATATTGTTTATAAATAAAAAATTATTAGCAAACTCTAAACACAAATCTTAAATGCATCAATTTGTATGGTGTTTAGAGTAGCCCAAAATTCAAGAAAAATATTAAATTAAAGAATGATTAAAATTGAATGAAAATTCACCTTACATAATACACACACACATACCAAAAGCATGTTACTTTTAATAAAGAAAAGAAGGAAGAATTTTGGAAAAATTTCAGAAGCAGAACACACAGAATTAGTTATGTTAAACCTACTGCATAATTATCCATGTTATAACAGTAATGCTCACATGACAAATCATGTCTTTCTGTTGGAAACCTAAACAAAATAAAAGAACATTAAAACATTCAACAATGACATGCAAAATTCAACATGGTAATTGATTTTCACATTGGAATTACAGCCTTACATGCAGAGTCTTATGGTCATCATCAACTGCCAAGCAAACAGAAAAATCAACAAATCAGTTCAAAGGGAATAATGATTGGAATTGAAAATACAAAACCTTTGGAACATAGAGTGGAGCCTTGGATAGATGAGGCAGAGCAAGTTCTCGAGTCCAGATTTGCGGGTCACAAAACTGTCAAATTTAGAATTTTAGAAAAACAAAATAAGAAGGGAACTTTGATCACCAAGCCATCAAAATCCCACACTTCCCATTGGAGTAGTTTTAGAGATAATAAAGAAACATCTATACTTTAATGGCCAAATCAAACTTGAATATGTTTTGATGCACAAGAAAAGTCATGTCTTTGCAAGTGTTCAAAATGAAATCACCCATTGGAGTAGTTTTAAAGACACTGGGACCAGTTCAAGAAATGGCCATTTTCAGCATATGAAAAATGAACAATCATTTAGCCAGGGCAATTGTTTGCTAAGAAAAACAGCAGTCACAAACAATTTAATGAGAGGAAATAAAAAGACATGAAAAAAAAGGAAAAAGGAGCCAATATCATACCTTAGTGGGTTCTAGTATTATTTGGCAGTATTATTCTGTTCAGGTTGTTTTCTAATTGTTGCTGGCATAGTTATTAGCTTATTATAAGGGATAATAGTTTGTGTCTTCTGTAACCACCATCACCGTAATGAACGGAAAATAGATTTCACCTAATGTTATTATGAAAAATTGGGTCATGAAGTTATCAGCTAATACAGTACCTGTGCAAGTAATAACACAAAACAACCCAAGTACACAGCAAAACAAAAAGAAACAATACTGAGATAGAATAAGGGAAAATGACACCAGGTGTACATGGCACCATGATTCAGCCAATATAACCTACATCCATAGCCATAGGAGAGAGCAGTTCAATATATTTTGTAATCAAGATTGATTTCTGTTATAATAGACCTTTTCCCTTGGCTTTTGATGCCTCTTCCCTAGCACCCGTGCTAGAATATCCCCAAGAATCCTGATAGAGTATTTTTAGTTGAGTATTTTTCTATCCTTCTTAGCTTATTTGACCTCTCTTGGACCTTTATTTTCCTATTCTAATTCAATTTTTGGCATAGGCAAGTAAGTGGGCTTAATTGTTAATTGTTGCGTATTTTCGGATTTTTGCTCACTTGACGTATCTGACTTGTGCAGGACCTATAGGGTGCTACCGATCTCCGAATGGAGCGTTCTAGAAATCCCTGGAAAGGTAACAAAAAGATCTACAAGTTTGCTAGAAATAGACCGAGGCCAATTCTGTCATTTAGAGGGTCATTTTAAGCTTTGAAGTTAACACCTCTGCACTTGTAATTTTTGACTGCAAATTTGACTTTCATGGTTGTAAATAGCAAATAATTAGATTGTTGGGTTTGTTTGTGACCCATTTTATTTTCAGAACTCAGTCACTACATATATTAGTGACTTTAGTGAAACTTGGATAACACTCTTTACATTTCAGTAAACAGTTTTTATTTTTCATTCCTTTAGTTTTTAGAATCAAACTCTTGTTCTTCATTTTCTCTCAACTGTTCTTGCTTGTTCTTCATTTTCGTTTTTCTGTTCTTCCATTCTCATGCAATAATTCTATGGGGCTTTCACTGATGATGATCATGGAAGGCTAAATCCTCAATCAATTCAAGGATCTAACCCAAGCACAAGGAGAATTTGAGTTCTGGTTTAGTATTTCGAATCCTATGTGAATGTTCATCTTCTTCTTCAATTGCTATTATGTTTTTATGATTATGAATGCGTTTAGGTTGAAAACGGATTACGTTATGGATTCATTTCCTAATTTCGAATATTAATCACAGATCAATTGGATGATATTTCAATTAGGGTTATGGTTTTAATCAATTTAGGGGTTAAGTCGATTGAGTTGCTTCTAATGAGATTGAATGAACTTTCATAATAGGATAAATTTCTGAGAACAATGATGATTCGAATTGCTTGGTGAGGTGAATTGGATTGATGCTTTAATTCTGTTTGACATTACTTCTTTTGAATTCTGTTAGTTTCTGTGTTGCTCTTTAATTTTAGTTTACGTTTTTGCAAGTTTTACTTACGCACATAAACTGTTCGATAAAATTCCCCCCTCGCTGTTATTCGTAAATTGAAGCTAGAACCATATTGATTGTGTCTCTGAGTCGCCCTAGGTTAATCCTGTGCTACAGAATTAACGTAGTTAAATTGTTTTGGTGCGTGTCGACAACGTGAAATCAAATCCCAAGTCCTTTTTTTTGTTTTTGACACCCTAAATCTCTCATTTCTTTCTCACTGATCTTTGATTGTAGTAGCAGTGTTATGCATGTATGTTGTAAAATTTTCATTTGCCTATACATTATATATGGAACTATGCATGCATCAGGTAAGATCCTCCAGCTGTACAAGTTTGTTACGGCCACTCAAAACTAACAGCTCCTCAACTAATTTAACTAAATCCAGCTGATTTTTTAGGCACACTTCATATTGATAATAAGGACATGATGGTCATAGAGCTGCCTAATTCCATTAATGCTTTCATTTAATTTCACTTGTCATCTGCTGTGATGAAATTAATGACATTTTTGAAGGAATGTTGGAGCTGCCTAGTTTCACTAAAGCTTTTATTTGATATTGCTCACTATCTGCAATGATGAACTTAGCGACATTTCTTTAAGGAAATTTGATAAAAACGACTCTCTTTCTGTCTTGAAAGAAAACAGGCTTCCTTCAAAACTATATATTTAAACTTTCACAAAATTAGTTTGGCAATGTCAAAATGTGTTTATTCCACTGTAGATCCTAAATTTGACAGGTAAATCAATATTTAGAATATGGATTGATGAGAATATTGTACCTCATATGCTGAAGAATCAGAGACCCAAATTTACCTGCTAGTATCAGGAGATACGGGGGTACTTTCTTCACTTAAAACAAGCAAGCCATGTCCTATTCCAAATGACAGTGGAATCAGATTATTGAAGAAGATAAAACTTTATTGATAAAGCAGATAAGCAAAGGATATTATTGGTAGACATGATAGTTCCCATGAAATGCTACAAATGAAGTAATACAACCCGCAAAAAGGAATAAAGAAATTAACTGAATAAATAGTCAGTATGTAGTATCTGCAAATAAGACAAATTAATGCAAAACATCTGGAGAAGAAACACAGTTGTCATGATGCTTAATATGACATGAGAGAAAAACTTATTATATTCATGGAATTAAGTGAAGGTGCTACCTGATATGTTATTCAACTTCACGTTCATGCTTCATTTCAAGGACAGTAGTACAAACTATCATATGCATCTAAACCTTTTATTAAGCAACCCAACTCAAGGATCAACTTCCAAAAACTAAACGTATATCACTATGATCAACTTAATTCTAGAGGGCAATTTCCCCAATTGTTAGCGGCTAGTGCCTTTTTTCAAGTGAACACATAATGAGGCACATTTGGGTATATGATAATAGAGGCCATTAAAACGAAATATTGGAAGGTTTCAGAAATGTCACTTTTAGACATTTGATAACTGACTGTAAATGTAATGAGTCATTCTCAAACCCTTAAAAAATGGAACAAAAACATAAGGTTGCCACGAAAGAAAAACCAAATTAGAACAACTCAAAAAACAAAAACATCTCATTGAAAAAGAGACAATGGCTTGAGAACTGAGAAGCAATAACGATATCAGATGTCAGAGATTCAAAATAACATATTAAAAAACAACTTTCTCACCAAGTTTACGTTTTTCGTCGGAGAGGCCGAGAAGACAAGCCTCCAGCAGCCTAGGTTTGATTCCTATAAGCAGTAAATATGATTAATTATTGACATTGAACTTGCAGAAGACCATAAATCAAAGAAGATGCGAAGAAAAAAAAAAAGAGAACCTTTTCGAGGTTGCGAATTTTGGAGGAGAGTAGAGAAAGGGTTCGAGGTCTTTTGACGATGCTATGGAGGTAGTAAAGCTCCTCCAAACCTTAGTCTTCTTCGGCAAGCCCTTCGGCACAATGACCGGTTTCAGCTCCTTGCTCCGATCCGAAGATTTCTTCCAGAGAAACACGAGTGACGGAACGGAGAATGAAGAAAAAGAGAGAGAGAATGAAGGAAATATGAAAGAAGAGGAGCAGTTACCAGAGTGACGAAACATATTTTATATCTATGTATAAATATTATTTTAATACTTTTTATTTATATTTTAAGACGGTTATAACAACACCGTTTTTGTATCCTTTATTTTAAGACGGTCATATTAAAATTGTCTTTGAACCTTCACCTTCTAAGACGGTTATTATAAAAGCGTCTTCGTACATCTCTTATTATTTACAAAATTGCCACCGCCTAACATTCTAAGACGGTTTTTTGGGAACCATCTTAGAAGGTGCGTCGTAAAAGACCCCTTTTCTAATAGTGAATGACCATATTCTAAGACGGTTTTACTAAGAACCGTCTTAGAAAGTGAGGCTACAAAGACGGTGTTGTTACATGATCGGTCATTGCCCAGTCAGGATGAGGTATAGAACCGTATTTGAAATGTGCTTATGTAGTAGTGACTATTCTTCATAGTTCTTCCTTGTTTTTCATTTTCGTTTTCTGTTCTTCCATTTTTGTGCACCAATTTCGTGGGACTTTCATTGATGATGATCATGGAAGGCTAAACAATCAATCAATCCAAGGATCTAGTCCAAGCAAATGGAAATTTGAGTTCTGGTTTAATATTTCAAATTTTGTATGAATGTTCACTTTCTTCTTCAATCTTCTATTCAATTTTCATGATTATGGATGTGTTTAGGATTGAAAAAGGATTAGGTTATGAATTCATTTCCTAATTTCAAATTTTAATCACAAATTAGTTGGACGATATTTCAATTAGGTTGTGATTTCAATTAATTTAGGAGTTAATTCGATTGAACTGCTTCTAATGAAATTGAATGAACTTTCATAACAAAATCATTATCTGAGAACTATGATAATTACCATTGCTTGGTTTGGTGAATTGGATTGATGCTCTTTAATCTGTTTTACATTATTTTTTATCAATTCGTATTATTTTATACATTTTCTGCAATTTTTACTTATCGCATGCAAACTGTTTGACAAAAATCCCCTATTGATTTATTAGTGAATTGAAGTTGGAACCATAATGATAGTGTCTCTGAGTCAACCTAAGTTAATCATGTGCTACAGAATTAGCGTAGTTTAATTGTTTTAAAGCGATACAATATCGCTTATCATTAACCAATCCAGAATGATGATTTTACCTGGTTTTAGGACAAACCTTAAATCACACAATTTCAATATAGATCAAACAAATTCCACATAAACTAACATCCACACAAGCAGTTGAATAGGGATAAATCACACAACATTTCAACAGGGATAAAGTAATTAAATAATACAAGAAATACACTAAACATATATCTTCAATTACCGAAATTTCAGGATGTTACATGATCGGTCATTGCCCAGTCAGGACATTGCATCACTAGGTTAGTGAACAAACTGGTAGATCACTAGTGAAAAACATTACCCGGTCCCTATTAAGAAATCTGAAAATTTTCAAACATTGCCTTAAAAAAATCCAAAAAAATTTACACCACTAATTAATATAATTAATCCAGTCTAAAATTGATTAGTTTTATTTATTATTATTATGTTCATCATATAACATATTTTGCTTTATTTAATTTATTATATTATATTTTATGTTTTAAATAATTTACTATATTTTTATTTTACTATTAATGTTAATATTTATTTTATTATAATTTATTCATTATATTTTATTATATTAAATGTTTTGGTCTTGAAATATATTAAGATTGAAATAAAGAATAGAAATAAGAGAAAATAAATTAGATTTCGTATGTTTTGTTTAAATTGATATATTATTAAATATATAATATTAAATTAAGAGATATTATAAAAATTATTTTTGTCATGTTAAATCTAACATTTAACGGTGCAGTGATTATTAAACACTTCAAATACCCCAAGGTCTCTTAAGTACCAAAATTTTCTCGTACAATTAACGTTGCTGGACTCAGTGGCAACGCTGTGTTGTTCTTTTTTTTATTATTATTTTTTTTGTCGCTGATCCAATTAAGAAACGGTCCCGAAATCAGTTGCCGGTTATTCTAAATTTGTTAAGTTTAACCATGTTGCGACCGAATTAGAAACTAAATGCCTTGCTGCCCATAAATTTAATACAGTTGCTGATTTGGGCAATACACAAATGATGATTCCAGTTGCTAAATCAGTTGCAATTTGTTATTTTGGTCTTTGATTTCGGTCGCTATTTAGCATTTTCCTAGTAGTGTCTAAAAAGAACATTTCACAAATTTGAAGGAGTAAAAAAAATAATTTTTAATTGGGGACCAAAAACAAAAGTTTTTCAAATTTAAGGAACTAAAAAAACATATTTAAGCAAAATTTTAATTAATAAGCTTAGGTTAGAAGAAAGGGACCAATAGGGCCTAGCTATGGGATTAGAGTTTATAAATCCTAAGTCACACCCACAGCCTCATAATACATGTCATCTTGGGAAAGGAAGAAAGAAAGAGAATAAAGGGAAAAAAAAGATAAAAGAGGAAAGCAAAGAAGAACGGAGAATCTAGGAACCCTCTTAGAGTGTTGTCAACTATGTCTAAGTGAGTGCAACCCCTTGCATGTTCCCCAGTTGCCGTAACTTTGTTAATTGCTTCGTATGAATCCCTTAGCATGTCTTGTCCATTCCCTCACGTATGGTTTGATATGCTTCCTATATATGCCTATATATTGTACTACTAATTCTACATGTATATATCCAAAAAGATGCCTTTGTGAACATATAGATGAATGAGAAAGGGTTCTCTTTGGTTAGGAAAAGGTAGCAACTCCTTCGATCCCCACAGGGTGATATGTGGCATTCCTTGGATAGGGAAGAGTTGTAGAACCCTTCAATCCCAAGCAGCGTATGACAAAAGTAAGGGATGCTTCTTGAGATTATAAACTCAAATTCGCTAGTAGGACGAAAAAAAAGAGAGTAAAGGAAAAGGCGTAATTTAAAAATATCATTAAGTTACAAAGGGATCCTTATTTTATGAATGACATATATGTGTTATTATATATGAGATATTGATGTTGTGGTGTCCTTGGGCGTTCAACAAGACCTTTCGTCTCATTATATAAACTAAAATTAGGTTAAAGCCTATTTAGTTTCTGAACTATACATTTGCTAATAATTTAATTCCAGCATTTTTGGAATGACCAATTGAGTTGAACAAATGTGCAAATGTTGCAACAAATTAGTCAAATCGTTTATTATAAATCATGTAGGTCATGGACCAGTAAGTAGTATAGTTTGAAGACCACACTAACATTGTAAGTGTCTAAAAGCTGAGAATAAAAAGTTGAAGTGTCATTACCAAAAAATTGAAAACTTTTCTTTCAAACATTTCCCCTGCCGTCTCGGCCATCGCCTCAAAAACCACCCTCAGGGCCAGTACTAAATCATTGGTGCAAATATATTGACCAAAGCTATATTTGATTTACCTCTCTAAGAGTTCTTATTTTGCTATCTACCTTGGATATCTGTGACACTAACAATATTGACGGAGCAAACTCTATGAGTTTCTTCAGGTGACGCCAAATTCAACATATTTTGCTGCAGGATGAATGCAGGTTGACTTGGAGGAGGAAGCGCAACCTCACTGCTAAGCATAGAAATTACTGCAGCCATAGTGGGCCTGTCTACCGCATGTTCTTGTACACAAAGAAGTCCTATGTGTATGTACCTTAAAATATCTTCATGATGACTAGGATCGTATATTTCTGGATCTATTAAAGATAATTTATTGCCTTCCCTCCATTGTATCCAGGCCTAAAATAAAAAAAAAATTAAAAAAAAACTCAACGTTTTGAAGTTGTACCAGCAAAAGGAAAACAATCCTGAGTTAGAAATGAATGGTTGAGACATACAAATCCCAAAAGTGTAAGAGCATGCACGTTGTCGTAAAAGCTTGAGTTTCTTCTTCCACTAACAATCTCTAGTACCAAAACACCAAAGCTAAAGACATCTGATTTCTCTGAAAACAGTCCTTGCATTGCATATTCAGGGGACATATAGCCACTGCATTCAAATGTAAAAAATGATTCTCCCAACTATTTTACTCTTATAATGGACAAGGAAAGCATACTTACTAAGTTCCCACAACCCTGTTAGTATTGGCCTGATCTTCAGTCGCTCCAAAGATTCTAGCCATACCAAAATCTGATATTTTTGGATTCAGCTCTGCATCTAACAAGATATTACTTGCCTTCAAATCTCTATGTATAATTCTTAGTCTGGAGTCTCTGTGAAGATAAAGCAATCCTCGAGCTATTCCTTCTATTATGCTACTTCGCTTCCTCCAGTCAAGGAGTTTACTTCTTGATGGATCTAAAAAGTAATGGTGGCATTCTACTATTGTTAACATAAATAATATTAGAAGAGGAAGTTACGAAGCTTTGTCATCTAAATCCTCTGATTAGCGTGCTTTCAAGAAAACTCGTAAGTGAAATGATTGTTTAATTCTTAAATATTGTGTGCTAAATAAAGAAAAAGATAAAAGTTTGGAAGTGGATGAGACAAATACTAGAGGAGGGATCAACGAACTAACCGAAGATATACACATCTAAACTTTTGTTTGGCATGTATTCATATATCAAAATCTTTTCATCACCTTCAGCACAACAGCCAAAAAGTCTTACAAGATTGCGGTGTTGAAGCTTGGAAATCACCAATACTTCATTCATGAATTCTACTAGACCTTGTCCAGAGGCTCTAGAAAGTCTTTTAACTGCTATTTCCTGTCCATCTTGCAGTTTCCCCTGAGAAAAAAGTATTAGAGAACCAACTATAGACAATTGTTCAAATATGACAATTTTTTTAAGTACCTTGTACACCGGACCAAAACCACCTTGCCCAAGTTTATTGGACAAGTGGAAGTTGTTGGTGGCTGTTGCAACCCTTTCAAAGTCGAATGGTAACAGCCCTGGTAGTGTAGCTTGCGACAGTTCTTCATTTACTTTGTGGTTTGGATGTTCTGGTGTTTCAACATTGTTAAATTGTACAAAACCCTTGTTGTTCCCTTTCCTTGCTGATTTAATTAAGTTCCATATTTTACCTGGAGTTACAAAAATATAGAAAGCAAGCTTAGCTACTTTACCAGCAAAACCTTGCTAATATGACTAATGCTGAAAGTACAAAAGATGGTGTATTTACCTGGATGATTGGAAGTCCTCCACATGACATATGCACAGGTAAGAATGACGACACTTCCAATTATCACTGTTATTGTAATGATGATTTTTGCTTTTGTCCCTTTATCTGTAATGAGAGGAAAATTAAAATTTAAAATTTAAGGAATTCGGTCCAAAAAACTGTTTTAAATTTTTTAGCAGAGTAGCAGACAAAGCATACCAAGTTCGGTGTTGGCTACACGAACATATAGATCAAGTCCGTCACTTGAGAATTGTTGTATGTCAAGTAGATTCCCATTCCAATTCATGCAACCAATCCCATCATCATGAGAATAGGCAACACAAGAGCAACTTTCCAAGCATTGGCTTCTGCATATGTCTGGCTCAACAGCAGACCCTTCTGGAAAATCTGGAACTTTAACCATTTGCAGTTTCAAAAATCCATCTTCCTTTGTATCTGAACTTGTGTTTTGATCTTTGACCCTTTCGCACTGCAATTGTGTTCTCCTAACACATCCACCGTTCCAGTTTTGTCTATTCCATTCCTCTTTGTTCCTTGGCTCAAACCCTTTCAAACAACTGCATATTGGTGAGCTCTGTGCATTACAGCTCGTGAACGGTCCACATATACCATAAACATCACAATCGGATTCTCGACTGGTCCATACAAGTAGCACTTCTTTCTTCTCATCATACCACATCTTTTCTACTAACTGGCCTTGTGAACTCAACATATAGATTACAAATTGTAATCCACTTGGCAGTGTGTAATAGATTTCTGTATTTCCTTCCCCATCGTCCCCGCCTTTGAAAGCATTAAGATATTGTGACATGGTCGGTATCCCTGTAAATATCCTACCATTCCATGGACCACTGCGCCAATATGGTCGAGTTTCATTCCAAATGAACACTTCAAGTACGTTCGTGTGTTGAAAAACACCCAAAGAGAAGCTTCCAACAGAGGGATCAGAGGGGCTTTTCCATGATGTAAGTTTTACTCTCATAGTTGTACTGTTTCTTGAAAGTTTCATGCCAGGCAATAAGGTGTTTGAAGGTTGCTGAAAACTATCCCACAAGATGTTTCCCGTTGTGGTTTCGGTGAGTACAAGCCTACCAGAATCTGAAAACTGGGAAGTTGTATTGGATGATGTGTTGGACACATTTGATGACCAAATCACTTGTTTCAGTCCATTCAAAACCACAAGATTACCATCTTCAGAGATTGTAACAATTCCAGAAGAGTCATTCAGTGGTTGGTTTCTATTAGCAACCCATATAACTGTGGACTGAGATTTCCACCAAATTCCAACATAGCGGTTTGTGGAGTTTTGAGGGGAGAAGAACCCCAAAGTGAAGTTCCCATCTTTGGACCTTAGAGTTTCAGGGTCTTTGATGGATTGAGATGACGTGATGGTGTCTACGGCAATACCAACGTCCAACACATAACGAGACAGTATGAGAAGAAGAAAGAACAAGTTTGCAGGGTTCCTGAAACACATTACTGAAAACGGTTTATGGAATACAAATGAGAATTTCTAATTTGTTCCAACACAATCAATGGACACTTCAAAAGAGAATTTCTCTTTGATCAATTCAAATAACGTGTGCAGAATAAACAGGCTTCACTGTCTCCTTTTTTATTTTTCTCGAAGTCTCTATTGATTTATTTTTTCTTTCGTCCTGTCGACTTTCCTAGCCCCTGAAATTGTTACGGAAAATTCTGGAGTCAAACTTTCCTTGTTCCCACGTAATTACCAAAATAAAATTAGTTGCCTGTTTCTTTTTAAAATTATACCTTTAAAATAGTGTCATCATGCTAGTAGGTATGTATACTATTATATTGTTATATTCGCAAAGATATTATATGTAAAGATGGAATTTACCAATTAAAATTTGAATACAGAAGAAGTAAAAGCATCAAACATTCAATTAAGTACGAACAAGTGCTGCATTATTAAACACATCGTAACATTAAGTCTGAGAAAATTCTTTCAACTTGATTTTTGAATTAACGATCCAATTCATCCTTATTGAATACTGCCATTTGTTTATTTAAAACCAAAGCCATTTTAGCGTTTCATTAGCGCTAATATCTTATTTTGACGTGGCAACAAGATAATTTACTCATGGATGAGCTATAATTTGGCAAAAAAACCAATAAAATACAAAAAAAATAAAAAATTACCAATATGGGGCAACAGGCAAACTATTTACAAATATGGGGCAACTGGTCACGCCCAGAACTGGGCATGACCCACTTCTGCCACGTGTCATGCACATATGAACCGATGCGTATATAAACTTCGGACGATCATAACTTTTGACTGGAATGTCCGATTCAGG
>PYAF01001769.1:196888-208585 GCA_007407185.1 Glycine tomentella
AATTCCCCGGGGAGGCTGCCTCTGTGTATATGGGATCATCTCCACGTAGGAGGCTGCCTCCATATCACAGGCTCATCTCTCACCAGGTCTTCCTCAATCTCAAGTCATCTATCCTACTACAATAGGATACTATTCAAGTACAGCATGTATAATCAGGTTTCACATTCAACCAAACATGCCACAATTCAATCACATCAATGCCCTTTCTCAGGGATCACATACATATCAATTCCCTTTCTCAGGGATCACAAAATCAATCAACAGCTCATGGCCATACATAAAAATCACCCATCTCTGGGCTCAGATCACATATCAAGCATCAGTTACCCTTTCACAGGGTTCAGACCACATGTCAAACATCAAATACCCTTTCACAGGGTTCAAATCACATATCATCAGTCAATCATAACATTATACATCATTTCTCTGCTAACATACATACATAACAGAACCATAAGCCCACTGGGTTTATGGTGGAACACAGCAGAGGTTACACAAACAAGAACCAAGAGCTTACCTGCTCTAGACAGATCACCGGCTCTCCCGGCCTCGTGGTCAACACCACCAGAGCTCTCACACTCACGTCCTACACAAGAACAAGCATATAATGTATCAGATACGGTTCTTGACTGATCGAACGAAAGGAAAATCTCATCCTTTCTATAAACATAAACCAGGTCACTGTACACGTGATCCTCAGGCCCTCAACAGGATCCATCTCAGCCTATACCAGACTACAGAGCCTCCATACAAGCTCTGATCAACTATGGCCAAGCATATCTCTGCTACAATGGCCTATAACCAAACTTCTTAGTATCATCAGTTTCAACTGACAACCATCATCTATATAGCCTCATGAGCAACTTTGTCAACTGCTCTAAGGTCCAGACTAGTCAACTAGTCCACCTTTTATCTCTGCTCAGACTGACTCAGAGCCAAAATCAAACTTCATCAGTAATGATGATTCAAGGCTCTAACTTCCTCAGAACAGTCCTCTGAGCATAAGACTCTACAGAGTCCGAGCCTAATAACGACTCTAACACCTCCAAAAACACCCCTCAAGATAACCCCAAAATCACAGAATCCAATACACAGAACCAACGGTTAGAGCTCGAGTTTCTTACCTCTGTAATGCTCAGAAACACCAGGGAATCGCTTTCCCTAAGATAACTTGCTCAATCAAGGCTTCCTTCGCCTTCAGATCTCGAGCTCTCAGGGGTTCTCTCAGAGAAATCAATCTCACTATTTCTCAGCTATTCTCAAGAATCAATCGGGGTTTTCTCTCTTCTCGGGGTTCTAATCACTTTCTCAGTTGGGTCGGAGGTGTTTAGATGAACGATGAAGAAGATACAAAGCTCAAACGCTCATCAATGGAGGTTTCTCTTTATACTCTCCTCTCCTTTTCGTCCCAAATGACCTTATATATATATAGGCCTGCCCGAAGCTCCGCGCTACTCGCGCCGTTACCCGCGCTACTCGCGCCGTTACCCGCGCTACTCGCGCCACATGCTCGGGCCTCCCACGCGATGGGCGTGGACATCCACGCTACTCGCGTGGAGCTCCAGAGGAAAACATGGTTCCTAGAGCACTTCCCATGCGACCCGCGTGGATCACCACGCTACCCACGTGGCATGGCAGAGCCAATTTGCCTATCTTGTGCATATGGCGCGAGTCGCACCAATCGCCGCGCGGTTAGCGCCGTAGGCCAGAACCAGTTTTCTCCTCTCTTCCTCAAGCCTTCCTCTAATTATACTAAGCCTCATCATTTATCTTTAAGCATGGGCTTAACCTAGGCTTAGTTACGTACTTGAAATTCAAGGTATTACAGTACTGGTCAGCTGGTTGAACATTTCCTATAGTAGGAAAATGCTCGTATATCCAGCACTACAAATTTCAAACAACAACAGTTAGGAAATAATGCAAAAAACACATAATCAACCAATACATTCTGATAGAGACCCAGCATACAAGGTCATTACCTGTAACAGAGAGATGTAGCCTGCAAGATGTTTCCCGTGGTGCTGACATGCGTAACTCAGGTTCTCATACATGTGGACCAGAGCACCCACACCCCATGCAAGACCCGCAGCCCAATCGAAGTCTCTGAATGCCTCCAAGAATGCCACAGCTATATGTGTGGCACTCTTGTTGGCAAACAACGTGCATCCAACAAGGTGAAGTAGATATGCCCTGGCGGCCGGTATCCATTGTCTCAACTCCACCTTCGCATAATAAAGTTCCCGGAGCCATGACAGCCTAACATAAGCACCGTGGCACTGTGTGGTCTCAGTGGATGCATCCTGTACAGTCACATCAAGTAGCTCCACCAACAACGTCATCGCCTCTCTGATGTCTAACTGCTCGTACGTGTCAAATGTGCCCATAACAGGGAGATGCAACAGTGATGACACGTCGTCCAGCGTCAGTGTCATCTCTCCCACGGGCAGATGAAATGAACATGTCTCGGGGTGCCACCGCTCAACAAATGCGGATAGCAGACCCCTATCTCCCGTCTCCACCGAGCATCCAATCAATGGACTCAGGCCAGTAGCTGCGATAAAACCTTCAATCTCAGGCACAGGCTTCCCGAATTTAATGACCTTACGGCCATGGGAAGCAAGCTTCAACTCTGGACGTTCCTGCATTGAACATATCATTTAAGGTCAATCATTAATGGATAACCAAATGACATTCAGCTACGACAATTTCATTGAAAATCTCAATACCTCTCCTGCCCATACTCTAAGAGCAATGTGATCGGCGAACCCGGTCAGCACCGATGAATCTACCGGCCCACCTGGAAAAGATTCGGTCTCAGTCTCCATATCGTCTATGACCGGTTCAACAGACTCGACCTGTGGTTCCTGTATGGGAGGATCCTCCTCCTGACGCACATCAACACCCGCCCTAAGACGGCGTACATATGCGGTAGGCCTACAACGCTCAACGCCTTCTCCATCCTCACCTCTACCATGTGTACCTCTGTGAGGACTACGTCCTACTGGCCAATGCGTTCCTCCTCTCATCCTAGCCATAATATGCATTCACAGCACAAGTCAAGTTACAGCAACAAATGGAATTAACAAATTAGTAACACAATGCACCCAAAACACAACACATTGAGTTATTGGTTTCAAATGCTTATAATCAAAATTGTTGACCATAAACATTGCGCAATGTCACAAGCATGTACACATTCAAATAACAAGACTCTCAACAAGTGCCATGACTGCCTTGCTAGTTAAACCTTAACAGTATTGTTGTTTTTCATGCTTTGTTGATATCATATTCATAGTTTTTGATAGAAACACAACTTATGTACAAATAAGTAAATGAAATGATTTATATTTAAAACTTGCTATACAATTTTCAATCATGCTTCGTTTGACTAAATTATCTCTAAGGGTACAACTATGAAGCAATAATCTTATTCTCCATGGTGTGTAATGTTAGCAATTCCAATTCATTCAAGTTTTATCTTGGACTTCATCAAAAATTGGTCATTTCTAATAGCCTCTATTTGGCTTAGCTGATATCATGGCTTAAGCCCTTAATGAATAAAAAATGCACAAGTTCCTCACTAGTACCTTTTGCATGGTTACACTAATTTCATATCAACTTGACTACAAACACAAATAAGCATCTCATTTCATATACAATCTATTAACCTCATATATTGTTTGTATATTATATCCACAACATATCAAATTATCTACTTTCACCAATGATCACATATATATATATATATATATAAAGGTTTTTCTTAATTACTTTTCATTTTTTTAAAAAAAATAGCAAAATTTTAACTGCACAAAGCTTTCCACAGATTACAGGATCCGTATTAAGCTTACGGATTGGCTAATCCGTATGACTTATACGGATTATCCAATCCGCAAACTTAATACGGATCATGTAATCCGTAACATGGATACGGATTGAGCAATCCGTATCCATGTTGCGGATTTTTGGATCCGTATACGCCATTACCGACCACCACAGACCTCCATGGACGGCGGTTAACCAACCTTGAGTAACAAAACTCACCAGGGTGACGACACAGAGTCAAGGGTCCACCACCAATGCAATGTGATTGCCGATAAAGCTCCAACAAAGCTCCAACAATGTCCGCTCCAGGTGCGGCGGAGAAGAAGGAACCCAAGGCGCGCAATGAAGAAACCAAACTATAAAAGGCTTATGAAATAGATGGAATAACACATCAAAATGGTGCCTTACGGATTTGTAATGGTGAAGGAAGCTTGGTGTAGCTGGAGAAGAAAATCGAAATTGAACAGAGAGCGAACAAAGAGGGAACGGAAGAAGAAAACCTTTTTCAAAATATTATATTTTTTTTAAATTAAAGGGTATAGTTGAATTTCACTATTTAAAATGGTGTAGGAGAAATAATATATGGTGTATGAAGAAGCACTCGAACAAGAATTAGAATGAAACAATTCGTGATCCAAATCCGAAGCACCTAACGGATTAAGATGCATAAGGCCCATTGACTTATGTGTTCCACAAGGGCCGCCTCTGGGCGTAGGGCGTCCACCCAGGCCCAAAATTTTTTACATGGGTAGTTGGGGAGTTTAAGTAAAATTTATTTTTTTAAAAAATAAAATAAAAACAAAATCGGTGTTAAGGGTCCATTCTATATGTTAGGGACCTATTTTTTTCATCTTTTAGTTTTAATATTATTTGTATTTCAAAAAATTTGTGTATTAGAGGCTCATTTTTTTCATCCCTTAGTTTTATTATTATTTGTATTTCAAGAAATTTATGTGTCAAGGGCCCTTTTTTTCATCCCTTAGTTTTAATATTATTTGTATTTCAAAAAATTTATGTATTATGGACCTATTTTTTGTATGTTAGAGGCTCATTTTTTTCATCTCTTAATTTTAATATTATTTGTATTTCAAAAAATCTATGTGTTAAGGGTCCATTTTTTCCATCTTTTAGTTTTAATATTATTTATATTTCAAAAAATTTGTGTGTTAGGTACCCAGTTTTTTACTTAAAGTATTTTGAGGAACGACCTGTGTTCCACATCAGACCTATTACAATGAGCATAGGTCGGTCAATTAAATGGTACTATTAACATATGCGAGACACGCGTAATGGGAAGAATTTTCCCTGCACGTTACCTTGCTTGGATCAATGGATCTTATTATATTGAGCCATACATTTCGAGTTTCAGCTCGTTTTCTTTTATATACGATAGGAATGGTTTGTTCTGATGAGTGGATTCATAAGTTACATGGAACCATTTTATCTGATTACGGAACCTTATAAAAAAAATTGTGTCCGATAACAAGTTGATTACATCGAACCACTTTTATTTTTAGAACAATTGATGATTGGATACATGTGTGTATTATACCGCACATTATCCAGCTTAGACCAATTAAATTAGTGTTTTAGACCAATAGATGATTGGATACATGTGTGTATGGTACCGTACATATATATGATAGTTTTATAATAACATTTTATCATTAGTAGAATTTAATTTTTTTACATATAGTGTTTTTTAATAGCTTCTAAATTAAAGTTACACTTTCGTAAAGTATAGTCTGCATTTTACGGGACAAAAATTCATAAAAGAATATTTCCGAAGGCATCTTTAATGAAATTGGATATAGTTTGGACTTGTGAATCATGATAGTATTTGAAAAATACTAATATATATTTTTTATATAATAACGTATGTGTAACTAACTAACTATAGTCTTGTTAGAATAACGAGTGACATTAGACAAAACCTTTATAAAAGGTGGAAAACAGTCAATGAAACGTTAAATTTTAGAGAAATCAAACATTAATCTAATACATAAAAAACAACTATTACGCCAAATTAAGCATCCAGAATCTTTACCAAGCCAAACTCATGCGAAAATTTCAAAAAAGAAGACATGTGAAAAACAGTTTGCTTAGATATTTTTCTAATCATTTAGAACATTAAATTAATTAATAAAATATAATAAAACTATTCAGGTTGTTGCTCACGAGATAGTGTAGTTATACGTGCAGTAATATTTCTTAGTTGATTTTATTTACCTATATGAATAATTAATTTTTAATTAGATTTATTATTTGATAATTATCTATATGAATTTTTTAAACCATTTTTAAGCTTTTTTATTTGTCTCTTACTCTCAGGTTCACAGGTGTGATTTTGTTAGGTGATCGCTCCATTGCTAAGACGTACTTTCTATTATTCAGGTGTGTTTTTTTTATTCTAGTTGCTTTAAATTTTGTATTGTAAATGTGTTAATTATGTTTCTGGTTGTGCTTATGTGATTTATATTTCATGCTTTGTTCATTAAGAAACTCAAACACTATGTATGTGATTTTTGTCTTCGTCTCAAACATCATTAGAATTCTTGCTACTAATAATAGATGATCACTCTAAGATTATGTATATAATTCATGAATGTTCTTATTTTTTTTCTTAAATATACAGAACATGAACTATATTCCTTCGAATTATGATTGGATGTACGATAAATGTTATAGTGGTAGAAGCGGTTTGAAAGAGTTTTTTGTTGAGGGGGTTGTAGAGTTGGTAAGCAAAGCTAGTTAGCAATATTGTTATCACAATGATCGGGGGATCAGATGTCCTTGTGTTAAATGTGATCATACTAGGATTTTGGAGGATAAACTTGTGAAGGTTCATCTTTAAAATGGGTTCAAGCCTAAGTATTGGATTTGGACTGATCATGGTGAAGAGATGTCACGTGTTGATTTAAATGATGACAATAGTTACATGGATGTATCAACTAGTGCAGCAGATGTGGCTCAAGCTGAACAATTTATCTTAATGCAAGAGATGGTATGTGATGCTCTCAGGCAACCTAAGACATTTGAACCTCCAAACTCAAATCATATGGAAGAACCTCCAAATGAAGATACTCAAAGATTTTACAATTTATTGGTGAAGGCGAATAAGTCATTGTACGAAGAGGCATCAAACTCAAAATTATCAATATCCACGAGGCTTTTAACTTGTAAGTCTAATTGGAATGTTCCTGACCAATGCTTAAAGTTTATTTCAAAATACTTTTGGATGTAACACCTGTAAAAGAGCGTTTGCCAAAAAACTTTTATGATGCCAAGAGGTTAGTATCGAAGTTGGGATTGAAGGCTAAGAAGATTGATTGTTGTATGGATGGTTGCATGTTGTATTATAACAATGATGTAGCATTATCTAAATGAAAATTTTGTAACAAGCTCAAGTATTGTGCCAAGACTGTTGGAACAAGTAATAGAAAAATCAGTTCCAGTTAACGCGATGTTATATTTGCCTATAATACCAAGGTTGCAAAAAAAATTTGCATCAATGCAAACTGTAGGCCAAATGACATGGCACTATGAGAATAGAAGATGTTCGGACAAGTTACGATATCCATCTGATGGCAAAGCCTGGAAGCACTTTGATCGGGTACATCCAGATTTTGCTATTGATCCGTAAAATATGTGACTTGGTTTATGAACAAATGGATTTAACACATATATTCAAGCATCATCTTCACCTTATTCTTGTTGGTTGATCGTTGTTACCCCGTACAATCTTACTCCAGAATTGTGTATGACTAAACCTTATATGTTTCTAATTTGTGTCGTACCAGGCCCATTTAAAGTCTTTTTTATTAATAAGGGGCTTCACCTGAAGTTCCTGGCTCTACCGAAGTGAAACCTTCAATCCAACAATTGGTATTGATGTTTATTTACAACCTTTGTTGATGATCTGAAGAAGTTGTGGAATGGTGTTCTGACTTACGATGTTTTAAGAAAGTAAAATTTCATAATGAGGACATCTTTGATATGGACTATTTATGATGTTCCTGCTTATGGCATGTTGTCTGGTTGGCGAACACATGGTAGATTTGCATGTGTGTATTGCATGGAGGACACAAAGGCCTTCCAGTTGGAAAATGGGGGAAAACTAATTGGTTTAATTGTCATCGTAGGTTCTTACCAAGTGATCATGCATTGAGGAGGAACAAAAATGCCTTAAAAAAAAGGGAAGTAGAAAGGGATGAGCCACAATGTATGTTGATGCCTACACATGTTTGGTGTAGGGTTAGGGATTTGCCAAAAGTCACATAAACTGGTTTGCCACCACCAATAGTACATAGATATGGGTAATGGCATCATTGGACAAAAGGAAGTATCTTTTGGGATCTTCTGTATTGAAAAGATAATTTGTTGCGATACAATCTTGATGTTATGCACATAGAGAAAATTTTCTTTGACAACATATTCAACATTGTGATGAATGCTAGTGGTAAGACAAAAGACAATGAGAAGGTTAGAATGGACTTAGCTTTGTATGGTAGGCGGAAAGACTTGGAGATGAAGTAGAGGGCTAATGGGAAAAAGAATTAAGAATGCCAATGGTTATTCTTCCAACTTGGCGAGATGTGCTAATGTTGATAAGGGAACCATGCATGGGATGAAAAACCATGATTGTCATGTATTCATGGAGTGTTTACTTCCTATTGCTTTTAGCTCATTGTCGCCACATGTCTTAAATCCACTTATTAAAATAAGTCATTTCTTCAAAGATTTGTGTTCTACAACTTTGATGGAGGCTTACCTGAGTAGAATGGAACACAATATTTCATTCATTCTACGCAAGTTAGAGAGAAAATCCCCCCCCCCCCCTCTTAGGCCAACTTTTTCAATTCAATGGAACATCTGCCTGTTCATCTAGCATATGAAGCTAGACTTGGTAAACCAGTCCAATATAAATGAATGTATCCATTTGGAAGGTAATAAAATCATCATCGTATTTTATTTTAAATTCATTTGTTTAATGTTCATCAATCATGACTTTTTTTATTAAAAATTGTAGATTCATGGACGATTCTAAACAAATAGTGAAAAATAAAGCCAAGGTTGAAGGATCCATTTGCGCGTCTTACTTATATCGTGACACAACTTATTTTTGTTTCCATTATTTCAAGAACTTTATGTTGTCGCCACGCAGTATTAGGAATCAAATTGCAATTGAAATTGAAGGAAGTCCACCAATGTTATCAGTGTTTGACCAGCAAGGTTGTTCTTCTAAGAAGGAGATCATTCACTAGTTAATTGATCAAGAGAAAAACTCAGTCCATATTCATGTGTTGATTAATTGTGTCGAACTTAAGTCGTACCTTGAGTAAGTTGGAGAGATTACAGCCTTTGGGTTTTAATAATTGTTGTTGTCAATTGCTTTATACTCCAAATATTGACCCCTCATATGTTATATTTAGACAGTTCATTCGTGCAATTCCAACAAATAAGTAAATCAAATGACTCTACTCATAATCTACATGCAGATTTTCCAACTTGTTTCCAGGAACAAGTATGTATGTTATAGTTTATTTTATTTTTCTATTTTTTGCTAAATAAAATATAACTTTTCATGCTCTTTATATTCATAGGTTATAAATGAGCCTATAAATGTGACAAAGCAACACTTAAAGGATTTATCGTATGGTCTTATGAGTTACGTTAAAGAATGACACACATACTTTGCCAATGGGTAAAAATTTCATACTCAAGCATGGACTGAGGGAAAAAAATGATAAATAGTGGGATTCACATAAAGGGCCTTACAAAAGGAGGCACATATGATTTCTATGGGGTTATTCAACATATATATAGGAGCTAGAGTATAATACTACAAGCTATCCTAAGTGAGTAGTTTTATTTTATTGTGATTGGTTTGATCCAATGAGTAAAGGAACAAGAGTTGATCCAAAATATGACAATGTGGAAATTTGAATGGATAAAAGATATAATATGTTTGACCCATATATCAGTGTACATAATGTAAGACAAGTGTATTATGTGTCGTACCGGCCATAAGAAGGGACAAGAGTGGTTGGTGTGTTGCAATTAAAACAAAACCAAGGGGTTACATAGAATCCAATAATGTACAAGATGATTTGTCTTACCAAGTAGAGGAAATGTCACATGTCAACTAAGTCATTGAAGTTGAAAGTTTTTATGGATTTCAAGATTTAAGAGGTGGTGTTGAAGAAGTGGACCCTACTAATTTATTGACAAATGAAGGACAATCAAATAATTTGAATGGAGAATCAAATAATTTTGAAGAAGACAGTGAAGGTGAATTAGAAGATGACTTTGAAGTTGACAATTCTAAAGAGGATTAAACATTGATGTTTGTTAGTCAGTCTTAATGTTAGTTATTAGTATCATCTTAGTTTTGTTGTAATGGTTGAACACTTCATTAGTGTATTTTATTTTTGGTATGAAATGAAATTATGTTAGTTATCTAATTTTAATTCATCATTATTTGTAATATTATTTTCTATATATATATATATATGTCATCTGGTGGTGCTGACCCTCCTTGACCCTTGTCACATGACAATAGTGGGAAAGCGACAAGTGTGAAGAAAAAATGATATGTAGTTAAAATACTACCATATAGAGATAGTCTGCCATCATCTACCCCATCGTTGTCTATTGTATCTATGCCAATTAGATCTTTAGATGTTGCACCTATACCATCTCCACCTCCGACTAAAGATAGATCATCTCCATCTCCGATTGATGCACATGGACCATCCCCAGTACCTACATCCATACCATCCCCATCCCCAGCTCTAGCGAACATGCCTACTGATGAAGACGTTCCAAATTTGGCCATGAAAGACCCCACCCCCTCAATGATCATCCTACGATTACACTTATCAATGGAGCGTAAGAATTAAAAAATTTAAATAATTATCATTATATATCATACATCATTTTATCTTTTAATTTGTCATGAATTATTTTTTCTATTTAGGTTTCATCCATCTAAGGTTGCGGCAAAGGCTATCACATTGTCCATTAGGCAACAATTTGTCAACCCATTGCCTACATGGGGAGCAATTCCAAAAGATCATCAAGAACTTTTTTTCCAACATTTTAAGGTAACTTATTCACCTCTTAATAAATGAGTTCAATGGCTAAAATAGATAGCTCATGTTTCGGATTTTTTTTCATTTGAAAATTGAGTAATGTTTTTTCTGTTTGAAATAAGATTGTAGCATAATCAAAACTTTGATAACAACCACTTCGTCCTTAGACTTCAAAATTATATGTATGTGAAAATGTGTTGTTTGTCTGTGTTTGGTTGAATCTTGGGATGAGAGACTGATGGACGAATTTATACGACAAGTGCACCGATCGTTTGCAAGTAATAAAGATTAGGTAAGTAGAGTATCGTTCTCTACAAGGATTGGGGTAATTTCACAGTAATGCTAACGAATGTGATTGAAAGTAAAATAGAAAATTATGCAAGAAAGTTTGTTTGATTGATTGGTTGTGTGAAAACAAAATTAACAGAAAATAATGCAGTAAATTAATTGTAAAGTTACCAATGGAATGATAATTGTGGTCGGACACAATCCCTTCTGAGTCCTCCTCTTTCACTTGACTGTTTTGTTAACTTAATGTGCACACATGATAAATCTCTCCTATATTCGTAAATCCTAGATAACTAGCGATTTCACTCTTTAATTCGATCGAGAACCCTAAACCTTTAGCGATTCTGTCAAAATAAGCAATTAAAGACTATATCATGTGGGTTCCTGTTATGATTGTTCAGAAAATAAGCCTTTCCTATATTAGTTAATCCCTAATTCCTTAGTGAATTAACCCTTTAACCTGAATCGAAAACCTAATTCCTTAGTGAAA